>JAQHUG010000147.1:130979-142254 GCA_028555095.1 Dicrostonyx torquatus | reverse complement strand
ATCATTATATATAAGATAAAACAAAACTAGCACATCAAAAGAAGACAAAACAATCAAAAAGAAGAAAGCAAAACCAAGAGGAAGCCCAATAATCAGAGACTCACTTGTCCTTGCATACTCAAGAATACCATGAAAACACTAACCTGGAAGGCATACCATACACACAGAGAGCCTAGTGAAAACCTATGTGCATGATGCTCCAGGCTTTGTGAGTTCACATGATCTCTGATCACATTGATGCACAGTGTCTTGGTGTCGTTATGCCTCTAACTCTTACAGCCTTTCTGCAAATGAGGGATTCCCTGAACACTTAGGAGAGGTATTTGAAAGAGACATTCCATTTAGCATTGAATGTTCCAAGGTCTCTCACTCTCTGATTAATGTTAACATTTGGTCTTAGCACTTGTTCTCATCTGCTACAGAAGGAATCTTCTCTGATGGTTGCTGAGCAAGGCACTGATCTACAAGTATAGCAAAATATCATTAAGAGTCATTTTATTAATGTTTTAGTTTTTTGTTGTTGTTGTTTGTTTCACCATAGGCCCTAGGGTTTGTGACTGGCTTGATATTTATGTGTCTCTTTTGGTAGCTGAGTCTCTTCCTGTAACAAAGATGATAGAAGGAAGCAAGGGAAGTCTCTAGGTAGGCACCAGCTGGACTTTTGCATGTTCAATAAATTATGTAGGTGTTTTGTTTTTGTTGTATCAATGACTCTGACTGTCAGTTTGTGGGAAGCAGCTTATAGCCTTGGCAGCTGTCTGGGTTGTCTGAATATTCCCATGGGACTCTTTTCACTAAGGACTCAGTTAGATGCAACCTATTCTCTGGAATGGAATCTTCAGATGGTGACATGATATTGCCAATAATTTCAGAAATAGATAAGTAAACAAAGAAATAAAGTTTTAACCCAATAAGAGAACAGCATTGTATATTAACTTAATAATCACCTGGAAGTGGGGTGTGTGTGTGTGTGTGTGTGTGTGTAAATAGAAAAATGAAAAAAAAATTTGTTTCATAAGTTTCTTAAATAATTCCCCAGTAAATTTAGAGTATTTCTGGATTTAAGTTCACTGTGCTATAACCGGTCATAGGGGCCTGGTAACTGTGCTTTCAAAGGTGATGACTCAGCTTCTCATTCTCCATCTTCTACCCTTTCATTGCCTCCAGACTGAGAACAAGGTACTGAAAACCATATCATGGCAATACCCATAAACCCTGGAAATGCAATGAGAATTTTATGAAAGAATCTCCTTCATGCTACAGTTGAAAGCATCAATCCTGGACCTTAGATACCCAGCCACATAGGTTGGTGTGACTGCTTCTGTGTCCGTATTCTGTAGAGCATCCTTGAGATATCATGAGAGTCTCTGGATGTGGCAGTGCATATAGGGCCTGCTTGTCAAAACCCACAGTCTGTCCACCCAGTGTAGAGCAGTAAAATCAGATAGTTTCTAGTCTATTGCTTTGATAGGAATAACGTTTTGTTTGATTGTATAAACCTAGAATAGAACTCTTTGCCCTGTGGTGCTTCTTAGGTTAATATGCTAAGGGCATTTAACATTTGCTTTATTCTTCATTGTCTCCCATGTCTCATGGTGATAAAATAGAAGATTATCTACCTTAGCCATTTCTTTTTCAATTTAAGTTCTTTAGAAAAATAATTCGATCTACTGTACTGTTATCTCTTTTTACTGTAGTAGATTAACTTGAGACTTTAAGAGATTCTTTTAAAGGAAGTTCTGAATCTTCTTCTGTGATCAATATGCTACAGCACGTTCGTTCAGTAAAAATATTCTTTCAATATATTTCTGAACAGCATTGTGCAGTATTCTGTTGGTATTAAATTGCATTTGATAGCAAGTATCCCAGAAGAATGTTAACACTTTCATTTAAGATGTAGACATAGAAATCTGCAGCACATTAATTCAAATCACAAGTGACACTGAATTGGTTGATGACATGAACACCCAGGAAAAACAAACAGATAATGACAGAGAGAAACAGAGCCCAAATAACCAGATAACGTTGGTATTTCTTAATATTCATTTGGTACACATGGAGAAATGAGAAGCACTGATATGTGGTAGCTTTTGGAGACTTCATGCATGGCTGCCTTATAAAGGAACTTGGAAATAATAGAAGTAAAATTACTGAGGATAATGTCTACATTCAGAAATGCTAAATAATATTAGCACACAATATCGCATTCTTTTAGAATATAAAAAAGTCTCTCCTTCCCAAAGAATACTGTTCTGAATATGGCTCTTCAGTTTAATCAAAGTCCTGTTGGGGTCATACCTAAAGATATTCATGGAAAGATCTGTGTAACAAGAACCACAGTGCTATCTGAGTATGGACAGAAATAGAGAAAGATGTAGGAGAGAGACAGGAAATCTTTAATGTCATGAATGTGGGAAATAGAATGTAATTTCAAACCAATGGAGAGATTTTTATTGAAGTATTTTAAAAATTGACTAAGAAGTTGAGATGCCATATAGAGGAGCCAATGAAATAAAAAAGAATGGAAATGTCAGTGATGGTGGTGATGACATCATAGGCTACTCAGTTCATTCATTATTTTGTTATCTCTTCATTCATTTCTCTAATTTGTTTCAGTATTGATACATTTAATAGCTCCCACATCTTCATGTTTTTATTTTAATAAGAAAGCATTACAGACTATGTTTAGACTTTAATAGGTATTTATTATTACTATTATTGTTATTAAGTACAAGCATGCAATCTTTGTTAATTATTTCTTCTTGCTTCTGATTCTATACAAAAGGAAAAATGCATTTGCATCACTATTATTAAGCTAACCACCCAAAGTCTATAGTAATTTATTGTTTCTTTCAGAAAATTTCCTGGAGAAATCTTGGAAAGAGTTCCCACAAACTAAAATGACAACCAATTTGAATGTCACCTCATCCAGGTTTTATTGGACAATAAACACTACAGAGTACGTATTTTAAAAAATAAAATGGGCATCACCATATTTAGTATTTGATTCTACAAGTCAGACAGGAGCCGCAGGATATGAATAAGAATGTGACATACATCTAAACACCAGGAGTTCATCAGCTGCCCTTATTTCTCAAACTAAAGTGTAATATTCTTCATACTCAAGAATAGTCCAGAAATCCAATCTGTCATTATGAACTGCATTATGATGTAACACATCAAAACAATGGAATAAACTCTATCCTTACAGGGTGATGGGGATTTTGACTTCTTTCTTAGTTGAGAGATAAAATTGAATTATAGCCATAACTATTCATTTGTTTCTTTTTAAATTCCACTTTTCTTTTTATTTATTCTTCTCTCATAACATACATCTTGCCCACAGCCCCCATTCCCACCACTCCTCCCAGTTATGTCCCCCATCTCGCTTGCTCTCCCACAGACCTACTCCTTCACTATTTCCTCTCAGAAAAGAGTAGACCTCCCAGGAATATCAAGTGAACACAGAATAGCAAGATGCTCTGAGACACAAACTCTCAGAACAAGGCTGGATGAAGCAAGCCATTAGGAGGAAATGTCTCCCAAGAATAGACATGAGTCAAGGACACCTAGACCTCCTGTGAGGAATTCCACAAGATCACCAAGCTAACAACCATAATGTTTTTGTAAAGGACTTCTGACCCACAGAGGCTCCTCAATTGCTTCTTCAGTCTCTTTGAGCCCCTATGAGCCCTACTTCGTTGATTACATGAGCCATGTTCTCCTGGTGTCCTACACCCCTCTGTCACTTTAATCCCTCCTCCTCCATTTCGGCAGGGTTCTCTGGGCTTTGCTGAATATTTATCTGTGGTTCTCTGCATCTTCTTTATCAGCTGTCAGAGAAGAAGCCTCTCTGATAGTGATTGGTCAAGTCACCAATCTACAAAATACAATTAGGAATCATTTCATTGCCCTCGTTCACAGTCTTGTTTTGTTCTACTCTAGGACTCAAGCTATCCCATTTCCAGTTCCTGGACATTCAGGCAATGCCATTCATGGACTTCCTCTCATCTGGGCTTTAAGTTAGATCAGTCATTGGCCACTCTCACAATCTCAGAGTCGCCATTTTTTCAGCTCGTCTTGGAGACTGTTTAGGTTGTAGGTTGATGGTTTGGTGGTAGGGTCGATGTCCCAGTACCACCACTGGAAACCTTGTCTGGTTACAGAAGATGGCCAGTTCAGTATCCATTTTCTCTAATACTAGGAGTCCTCTCTAGGGTTATCCTCATAGGTTTCAGGAAGTTTCAATTGTACTAGGTTTTCACATCATCCCTTAAATGTCCCCCAATTCCAGTAGTCTCTCCTGATTCTTTCCCTTCACCCTATCACCAGAACCACCTGACACCTTCTGTTTCCTTACGCAGCTGCTCACTATCCACCCCCTCAAAATATTTTGTTTTCTCTTCCTAGAGAAATTTGTGTGTGCCTCCTAGAGCACACCTTGTTATTTAACATTTCTTGGCCTGTGGGTTGCAGTATGATTCTCATTTACTTAGGAATCAATATCCACTTATAAGGGAGTACATATCATATCTGTCTTTCTGGGTCTGAGATACCTCACTCAGGATGATTTTTTTCTAGTTTCATCCATTTGTCTGATTTGTTTCTTTGTGGTCACACACACACACACACACACACACACACACACTGAAATCTATTATAAAACATTGTTGAAAAATAAAGAAATTAAAACTCTTTTATTTCCCAAGTGTATATAAGGTCCCCATTAAAGATATTTGGCACTTTACTCCATCCTAAAGGACAGAAGCAAAATAATAGGTGGATGGCTACAGAGAGGGTTAATATATAGTGGATATAGTGAAAAGGCACTGAATTGAAACAGCAGTCAGAAAATAGGTAAAACCAAAAAATACTGGTCATGGACAGTTTGCCCTATTATCTACTGTCTGAGAATGCTGTGGAGGGAGATGAACAATATTCTCCTCACTAAGAGTACAGGCAAAGGAAGAGAGTGTGTGGATATGTAGACAAAGAATTATATATCCTTAAGACTGGGTTACATGCCGGGCAGTGGTGGCACACGCCTTTAATCCTAGCACTCGGGAGGCAGAGGCAGGCGGAACTCTGTGAGTTCGAGACCAGCCTGGTATACAAGAGCTAGTTCCAGGACAGGCTCCAAAACCACAGAGAAACCCTGTCTCAAAAAAAAAAAAAAAACAAAAAACAAAAAAAAAACAAAAAACAAGACTGGGTTACCCTCTGCATGCTGTGATTATGTTTTATTGTCATTGATTAATAAAGAAGCTGCTTTTGGCCAATGACTTAACAGAGTAAAGCCAGGAAGAAAATCAAAACAGAGATGTAGAAAGAGAGTAGACAGAGTTGAGGAGATACCATGTAGCCACCAAAGGAGGAAAGATGCCTAGCAGAAGTCTTCTGGAACCTTGCCATTAGGCTACAATCTTATGGTGATGCACAGATTAATAGAGATGGATTAATTTAAGGTATAAGAGCTAGCTAGAAATATGCATAAGCTAATAGGCCAAGTAGTGTTTTAAAACAGTTTCTGTGTGATTATTTAGGGTTTTTGTGGCCTGGAAATGAATGAGCAGTCTCTGTCTACAATTACTTGACTCAATTCAGCAAATTGGTTTTACAGAAGAAATGTTCTTGACTTTGCAAGTTAATAATGAATACTATAATGAAAGTTCTGTTATTAGGGGCTTATATATAGGCAATTGGTTAATTATCTAGTACGAGGTATATAAATTCAATCTTACTGAATAACTTAAGTTCAATTACAAAACTGTTGGTCATGAACAATACAGAAGCACCACTATTGCAGGCTGATCATGCTATACTGGATTTTGATGTGACTTGAAGGCTTATGGGTAGGATATGCAAGTTGCTAGGGGAGAAATACAATAATTCTACATAAAAATCTGAGCAGGAACTGGGTGGTGGTGGTGCATGCCTTTATTCCCAGCACTCCAAAGGTAGAGGTAGGCTGATCACTGTGTGTTTGAGGGCAGCCTGGTATACAAGAGCTAGTTCTACAGAGAAACTCTGTTTCAAAAAACCAATAAAAAAGAAAAAGAAACTATGAGAGCTAGCCCACAGGTGAAGGGGTGTGGTCTTCATGATCCCAGCCTGTGACCACACCTCGCTGCCACCCCCCTAATTAATTAATGGGGCCGGGTCACCAGGTCCCAGGAGAGGTATAAAATGGCAAACCCAGGTGGGGAGCGCGCTCGCTGCGCGGATCGCCGACCTGCGTACTTCAACAGAGGAGCTCTATTGGGTATTGTTATCTGTGTGTACTTTGGCTTTTTAATAAACTTGTGTGTCTCTTGCCGCATACAGGGATGAGGCTCCTTGGTCAACCCCAGTTCAATGCTGCCAAGTCCTATATTTGAAATTTGTAATTTCTTTAGCAATTGGACTTATTCTCAAACTTTGGGTGGCAAATGTGCAATGAAAAGAGTGTATATTGTTTTGACCCACTGGCTAACAACTAGAAAGAAGGTTTCTATGCCAGTACTTAGGGTAATACAAACAACCTTTGGCTGTCAGATCATGGGCCCTAGAGAAGAAGCCACTACTGTCACTTTCCACAACAAATATAATTCTTACTGAATTGTATGTAATTATCCTTATACACACAGTATAGCTCTCACCTATCATCATAGAATCTTATTCTTTTCAACAGTGATCATTTTATTTACACACACATGCACGCACACACATATACATGCATGTAAACATCCACATATATTTGAGGAACATAAAATGGACTCAACTGAATATATATATATATATATATATGTGTGTGTGTGTGTGTGTGTATGTATACATATATATATATATATATTTGTATATGTGCTAAAATAATAATTAAAAAGAAGCAGTCATGAGTTTGAGAGTTATGGGGACACAGGAGAAGTTGGTTTTGTTAAGAAAGAGGAGTTGAAGGTTTATAAATACAATGCTCATATGAAATTCTAAGTAGTTACATTAAAATAATACAACTAATGGAGAGTTCCTATCACTCTCTGTAGTGCTGTGGGAGCATAAGCCTCTTGTAGTTGCTTATCTCCAAGTTAAAACATTCCTCCTTTTACCATCTGTCATCTCATCCACTATAAAACTGATCTTAACTAAGATATATATATATATATATATATATATATCTTATACATGCACACACACACATATATATGTATATATATACATATATATATGCGTACATACATACAATCATGGAAACAAAAGATGTAAGCTGTAAACGGTGGGCAGTTTGCATTACAGAGAGTAGAATGGATTTCCATGAAATACAATAGGTCTTGTTATCAATTAGCTTCCTGGGTTCCTTATGCTTCACCCATATAGAAATTATGGATAGGCCACAAGAAGTTTTTCAAGTTATGGTCTTGTATGCCTTCATATCTTGTGGTATTGAAAGCAAGAAACGGTAACATCAAGGGGAAGTCAGCAGGAGTAATAAGCAGGAAGCATCTTTTTATGGAGAGGTCTAGAAAGTACACATTCTTCATTCCTTTGCAGGAGCTGATATTGAAGATTCCAGTTGTTCACAATGAGCCATTTAGCTTTTGATGGTAGCTGGTGCAGGGAGCTGGTATTAAATCTGTCTATAGACACATGAATGACTTTCGCACTGGGTACTTGATGATTGTGGCACTGCTGCTGGCCACTGGTCTTCTGGTTGTAGCTGTCAATGCTACTCGCTGTTTGTCAAACCTGCCTGTAGTTCTTTCAACACTGCCTCTGCCATATTTCAAGGCACAGTGGATTTAGTGTCACATTCTCAGTCACTTGTGGGGCTACATGATTCTCATGGTTTCACCTCTGTCATTAGTCAAGTTCATATGGCTCTCTCTTCTCTCTCAGCTCTTCAACATTCAGCCTTATCTGTGCCACTACTGCAAAAATCAAAGAAATAGCTGCAAGCTCTCCTGCTTCCATGGTTGAGTATGTGAGCTATTTCACTGCTACTACTGTTGCTTTCTGATGTCTGTCATGCTCTACCATATCTTATTCACAGGGTCTGTCAGAGAAAGTTAGATGCCATCCAATACCTACCTGAATGCCCCTCAGTAGAGTAGGGTGTAGAGAATTTGTTGGTTATTTTATGAATTTCAGGACTACACAGAGCTCCACATGAGAATACAGTCAGCAAAGAATATTGTTTGACTAAAAAGGTTAAGGATTGGCCTCCGTTCTCTGAGGTCTTGTTTGATTCATTCAGATGGCTCATAGAACAACAATTCTCCTTTCTTGCCACCATGGCAATCCCTTCATCATAGAAACAGATGTCCGGGAAAGTGGCATTTCCATCTACTCAGCAAAGAAAACTTTAGGCATTTTATTTTTATTTTGCTTCTCATACAAAGAATCAGCCTATTGTTTTCCTCTATTTTCCATATTGCTCCTTTCTTTTACCTTATCATTTAATATTCCTTAATAAACATCACTTTTACAATATTGTTAACTTTTAAGTTTAACATATGTTATATTAATCATTTATTTTATTTGATAGTGCAAAAACTTTTGATTTTGAGTTATTGTTTTATTTCTGATTGTTTCTGTGATAATGATACTGCATTTTTGATTTTTGTTCTATAGCCCCAAGAGGATATAGAAAATCCATTCAGTCAAATAAAAAAAAAAAACATATGTAATGAAAGATGCATACATCCAGGACAGTAGTCAGTATAATCCAAAACTGACATAATATGAAGTTAACTCTTATAATGACTAAAAACTTATAGATGAAACCCTAAAAGACTTTAAAAACAGCAAAAGGTGAACAAGGAATTGATATTCATAATGTGTAAAGAGCTCAAATATTAAACAGTAACTCAGAATAATTTAAAATGTTTGTGATCCCATATTCCAGAATTCAAGCAAGAGAATCATAAGGGCAAGATTGATTTTAAGCACACAGTGAGTTCAAGATCAGCCAAGAATGGAAAGAAACTCTGTCTCAAGGGGAAAAATATATCTCTATATATACTGTATCTATAACATTTCTCTCTCTCTCTCTCTCTCTCTCTCTCTTTGTGTGTGTGTGTGTGTATGTGCAAGCATGTGTATGTAGCAAGATTTCTAATTAATTAAATTAAAAATCCAGAGTCAGATACAGGGGTTAATGTTGAAAAGTCAGAGAAGCAGAGCAGCCAGCCACTAGTTCTTACCTCTATGAAATCCTCAGACTGAATGGGTTATCCTGTCTCTACGACTCCTCCAACTGAAAGCCATTTCTATGAAACTTCACACTAATCCAGAACTCCTGTTTCCTCTCACTTTATATTTCTCTCTCTGCCCATCCATATCATCTCCTCTCCCCACCTCCTAGTTCTTGGGATTAAAGGTGTGAGCCATCACCCTTTGTCTCTGTTTTTCTTTTAGAGGGATTCAATGTAGTGTATCCCAGTGTGGTCTTAAATTTACAGAGATCTGGTGGGGGAGAATTGTCTATATTCTGCCAATTTTGCTTTAAATAAATGCTGATTGGCCAGTAGCCAGGCAGGAAGTATAGGCACAACATCCATACAGGAAGTAGAGGCAGGGCAATAAGAGCAGGAGAATTCTGGGAAGAAGGAAGCTCTCTCCACAGTCCTGTCCAGACACTGAAGAAACAGAATGTGACCAGCCCCACTGAAAAAGGTACTGAGCCATGTGGCTAACATAGAAAGAACAACAGGTTAATATAAGTTACAAGAGTTAATAAGAAGCCTGAGCTAATGGGGTAATCAGATTATAATCTATGAAGACTCTGTGTGATTTTCTTTGGGATAAATGACTGCAGGAACTGGACAGGACAGAAGCCCCAACAAGCAGGCAGGCCCTCCTGCTTCAGAGATCCATCTGCCGCTCGCTCCCAAGTGCTGGGATTGAAGGTGTGCATCACCACTGCCTGGCCTTTATGGCTAAATACTATGACTTTGATACACTCTGATCTTCTGTCAAGCTTTATTTATTACAGTCCAAGAAAAATATCACCACATTTCTTTTTTTTTGTCTAAAATAAGTTGAGAACTAATGTAAGAAAAACTATATACAATAAGTTCAAATACTATATACAATATATACATGTGATAATTACATTAACAATGTCTAGTCCATTAGCATTTGGCAAATACATGGAAAATATTGCATTATCTATGCTACTTTGGTGACTCCAGAAGGTTGTACCTAATTCATTTTCTCTACTAACTTGCATTACCACATTTCTATATCCTCCCTTTACTTTTTACAATGAGATCCCAGAATCTAATCTCCTGTGTTCAACTTTTTTCTTGATCATTACCAATAACAACTTCTACCCATCCCCCTTTAAATGATAATAAATATCCATGATCTATCTTTTGGGAATGTGGGCGGAGCTTTCTAGACTACTTCCTGCTGACTGGAGGCACTGGTAATTTTTGGGGAAACCTTAGAAAATTCAGGATTATAAATTACTGTTAAGCCCTGACTGGAGAATGCTGTGAGCCTGGATCATCTCTGCCATCCCCCTTGAAGCCATTCTGGATGTACAACTCAGAGGAAACTGCATCAAAGGCCCTCTGAAATGCTGTGTCATCTGGGCCATTTGCTCCCATTAGATATTTTTCAGAATATCCTGATTTTTCTCAACCCAGAATGAATTCACAGGTTCTTATTTTCTGAGGAAATAAAAGCATAACCTCTTCTCCAAAGTAACATATATTTTGACTTAAAATTTAAAGTCAAGGCATTTTCAAATACATATATTGAAAGCTTTATTTATTAAAGCACAATGAAATATCACTACTTACACACACACACATACATACACACACAAACACACACACAAAACCTTGATTACTAGCCATTGTTTAAAAATATGGGAAATATCAGCTGACATATAATGTATGATATTCCAAGTACTTCAGATGCAAATACTAGGGACCAGTGTATCTCTCTAGCAGAACTTTTCATGGTGTCCTCTGAGTGTCTCATTCCTTGATGAAGTAAGTGTAGAGAAAGTGTACAGGAAATCTCAAGACAGTAGGCCTGTCTTGCTCTAGGAGTCAGAGCCACTGAGCTGTGAAGGGAAGTACAGGTAATATAGAACAGCAGAACTGTTGCTAAAAAGCTCTGGAGATTTCTATGGTGACGATCAGCCATGGTTGCATTGTTGAATGTCTTGATTGTCACCATAGAAATTTCGCATGATGGATGGAGATAGAGCCAGAGACCCACATTCACATCAGAGCAAGGGTTTGAGCTACCAAGGTCCAGTGGAAGAGCAGAAGGAGGGAGAAGAGGA
>JAQHUG010000147.1:110797-127847 GCA_028555095.1 Dicrostonyx torquatus | reverse complement strand
CCACAGTGTTGCTTTGCTGAGTCAGAAAATCTCTCTTAGGTAGATTTGACAAACAGCAAAAAGCGGTGTTAAAGTCTTTCTCTCCTTTTTAAGCCCTCTCAGGTTTTACGTGGAGTCAGCCAACCACGTTGGGCAGCCAAACTGTTGTAAATGGGTAGAGAGGTACGTGTTGTGTTTTCCAGCCGCCAGCCACTGGCCCGCTCAGCCACTGGTTGCTTGCTTATGCCCAAAATAACAGGAGAACTGTATTAATTTAAATACTGCATTGCCCATTATCTCTAGCCTCTTCCCAGCTAGCCCTCACCTCATAAAGTCCAGCCCTATCAAATGGCCCAGGCAGCTTTTTTATTTAACCAATCAAAGCACAGAAATACAGATGAACCCTCCTTCACAAAGTGATATTTTCTAACCTTTCCCAAACAGTTCTACCAACTAGGGAGCAGTGCTCAAACACATGAGCCTGTGACAGCCATTCTCATCCAAACCACCACAAGGTGAATTGAGCCATGAAAGTATTGTGATTTTTCTATTTACCTGTGTTCAATACTGTCTTGGTTCTACTATCATCCATGTGTAATGTAGACTGCTCTTAGGTTGACAGGATCTTCCTCATCTTTGCTCTGCCTCCTCCTTAGGCCCACACAATGGGTTGCTGTCATTCTTTCTTACAGGCCTGTTAGGTTTTGTTATCTTCTTAGGCACTTCAGGGAGATTTCACATTTTATTTTCTTCTTTCTGTTTCTCATCACAGCTACTAAGTTGCTCACTCACCAATCTGAAGACTAACGTCTTTCTACTAAGCTGCCATATGGCACATGGCATAATGCTCTGGTTGTCAAATATAGTGACGAATACTTCTGTCACATTTGTGTCCATCACTGTTTAAGCTCCGTATCTGAAAGGACCTTTTGCCATTATTGTTTCCTTAATGTTAAAATCAGGACACTATTTATCAGAAGCCATTCATGGCATTATGGAATATCGTGAGTTCTTAAAATGTCTTTGAGATAGATGGGACCGGATTAATATTTCTTCGTATAACAGAGCTCTTGGCACTATAGAAATATTCTCTTTATAAAAAAGGTAGATTTTCTCAATGGAAAAAAAGTTTTGAGAATCCAAAGTTGTCAAAATATTTGTATAAGTTATCAGTATTTCTCAAAATGTCTTTCTTGTGTGTTCAACAAAGAAATGATAATTACATGAAATATTAAAGTAACCACACACAACAGCTAGGATTGGCTAAGGGTAGGATATATTGGGCATGCCTGAAACTTATGACTATAAAAGAAGTAAAATCATTAAGTCTGGTTAAATCAGTATCTTAAATATTTATCTCCTCCTTACATAGTTCATTACCTCTGTCGCTGTAAAGGCTTTTATAATTTCTTACCTATAATGTTTCAATTATCTTTTTATAATGTCCCTGAATTTAATATTTCTATAACTCATTCTTCCTTCATACATTTATCGATTAATCTATTATAGTAAGTTTGACTAAGTTCCTCTCTGGTTCTGAATCATTTATTTGCCCTCCTAATGTCAAGAACTCCTAAAATCCACAACTCCTCAGACTCACAATGTTCTTGATATGGCACCTGATTTTCCTGCATTCTCCTCAGGGCTGCTGTTGTGCCCTTCAGCTTTGCAGCACACTCAGGAGGAGTTCTCAGGTCATGTTCTAGCTGTCCAGTTTGCCTTTAGGCTTGTTTTATAGGCTTCAATGTAGTTTTTTTTTCCTTTGAGGTTGAGTATTACCTCTTTTGATACCTGATCAGGAATCATGTTGCTCTCTTCTGTTTGGCAATATTGTCATATGCTAACAAATTCAAGAACCAACTCCACAAATACACTTTTTAAAGAAAGTATGCTTTCTAACATTGTTATCCAAATCCATAATCAAAATATAGAAAATACAAACTTAAGTATGATTCTCTTTAAAGATCATTTTAATTTCTTCTTTATTTCCTTTACATTATTATGTAAAATTAAATAAGTCTGTTATTTTCTGACTATATTTTTATGACTTTACACCTGTGTGTTCATGTGTTGTAAACATGCATTATAATGTGAGCGTTGGATACAAACTTTGGTTGATGTTGAGCATCAGACAATTTTCACCCTGGAATAATCTCTCTAGGCCCTGTAGTTTCATTTTTATTTGATGATTCTGATGAATTTCATTCTTTTTCCTCTCCATCTATGTGGAGATATTATACTACTTTCATTCTTCCTTTACAACTGTATGTTTAATGATTACCTTCACACACTGACTCTGTTACCTGAATCCCTTGCCAACTTTGTCCTTTTCAACTCTGTCTTATTGTTTTAATGTGAAGCACTTTTTCTTTATCGTGAAGGCTAGTTTTATCACAGTTTTCAAAGTTATTTTCAGTAAACAAAATGCTATATTTGAGTGCTGTGGAATAATCCTTTTGTCTGTGAAAATGTTTTGCATTCATTGGTCAATAACTAGGCAGAAAGAGGTTGGGAATGAAGGCCAGACTGAGATAAAGCTGGGAAGAAGGGCAAAGTTTCCAGCAGAGGGGGCAGAGTTGCCAGCAGATGAAGCAGAAGCTGAACATGCCATGCTGAAAAAGGGTTCCACTGACTGTTAGAGCATAGATAAGAATTATGGATTAAATGGAAAGAACTCGTTATTGACAAGCGTAAACTACTGGTGATGCCTTTATAATTGGTAATTGTAAATGTGTGGTTATTTAGGAGTGGGAGAGTGAGACAAAGAACCCTGTCTACATTTGAGAGTTTTGCTATTTATTTTATACTGGGGATTTTCATTTTATATTTTATTTTCTATTCCTATGGATGCCTTCAAGTGTTTGATAAGTTTTAATTTTATTTTTGTAATATTCAACCATTTGAAAAAATAATGTGAATATATGTATTGAGTTAGATATCTAATGCATTTTTAAATTATGTTATATCTTTAAAAAATGAGTCTGCATCATGGTTTTCACATAAAAGTGGAGAATATTAAAAGTCACCAATCAACTGTGGAAATCCATGCAAGAAATCAGTTTCATTTTAGTTAGTATTGCTTACTGAAATTATCACGCATTTCATTAGAATTGGAGAAAAATTTGAATTGCTTAAATGTTTGGAATTCTATCTGAACATCCCCTCCTGGTATTTTTATAGAGACATTATTTGAAAATAATGTCCATTGCTGGATAAAAGTATTCTATAAGACAGTGATTTGGTACATGATTACATTAAGCTCATCAATTCATTTGATTAAACTCTAATACTAATGTGGTGAACTATCAGGATTGTCTCACATTGATCCTTTTGATGTAATTGATTTCTACTTAACTTCTTAGGTGATTTTCTTCCAAATGTATGGTTTGGACTACAAAATAGACTTAGCCAAGTGAATGATCAATTAAACCTGCCATAGTTTTTCAAAATTTAACTCACATTGTTGCCAAATTTTTTTTCTAAATATTAATTATTTAATAATTATAGGTAATTTTTATACCAGTCAGCACTCTCAAATGAGTATTGGAATTTTAATAATTAAATCAGTATTCATTTTCCACAGCACTGTTAGGGTGAATAAAATAAATGCTTTGTTTATTTAAAATTAATTATTTTTTTTGAAAATTTCTAAAATCACTAGGCAATCCTTTGACACCAATAATTTTAAAATAATTTGTTTGACTTATTAATACTACAGCTTTCTAATATTTCATCATGACATTATTTTCATCAGACTATTATTTTCAAACTTTGCATTTGTATTATTAAATCAGTGTGGTAACAAAATCAATGCTTGCTGTATTGTTGTAGGCTGTTGTAAATTAAAGGAGAGGTGTGTGTTGTGTTCCCCAGCAGCCTGGCTCCCAAGCCCCCAGCTGCTGGCCCGCTCAGCTGCTGGTTGCTTGCTTATGCCCGAAATAACACATGAGAACGGTATTCATTTAAACTCTGCCTGGCTTATTATCACTAGCCTTTTACCGGCTAGCCCTCACCTCATAAACTAACCCATTATAAATGTCTGTATGTCACCACGAGGCGGGTGACTTACCAGACGGAACTTCCTTCTGCTACGGGGGCCTCATGGCGACTGGCTCACTTTCCTTCTTCTCCTCAGAATTTCCGTTCTGTCTACTCCACCCACCTAAGGGCTGACCTATTTTATAAGCCAGGCAGCTCTTTATTCAACCAATAAGAGTAATACAAAATACAGGAGAACACTCCCACATCAGTAGGCCCCTTGACACTGCTCTGTAATGATATTTTTCTTGCTGACTTTGATAGGTTAAATGTACGAATTAAGAAATGAACACCTCATTTACTTGGGCACATATCACAATGATTTACTTCGTGAGCACCAACAAATAATTACAAGACTAAGAAGACAGCTAAAGTGGTAAAGTGTTTGCTTTGTAACCATATAGAACCCAATTTGATCCCTAGAAACCATGACAAAAACATGGGCAAGGTAGTAAGTACTTATCATGCCAGACATGAGTAGATTCCCATGGCTCTCTGCCCAGTTTGTCTCAGTAGGAACACTGTAGGCCAAGGAGTAGCGATATCTCAAAAACTAATGTGGACATGTCTGAAGGAAAAACACTCAAGGGATTCCTCTGTATTCCATATACATGTGGACCTGTACATATTTATATTCATACACACAGAATTGAAGTCAAAGAAGTATAGATACTACCATGTGGCTTGTAACGGAATCCTGTGATGAAAGTTTTGGGGTGCCCTAAATGCTCTATTTAGAATTAAAAAAAAATAGTTACTTTCCTACTGCTATAATAATGTATGGTGATGGATAGGTGGCAGCAGGAACAGGACGCTGTAAGCTAACATCTTAAACTACAATATAGAAGTATACAAGAATTGGGTTAAGGCTTTAACGTCTCAAAGTGCAGGTACACACTTTCTCCAGAAAGGTCTCATATCCTAAACCTGTACAAGAGAATCAAAAATTAAAAACCTTGTATACAAACACCTATGGGGAAGATTTCTCACTTAAACCACTGAATTCCACCCCCAGATGCCATATACCTCATGATCATATCATAATGCAAAGTAAATTTGATTCAATTTCCAATATTCCCATAGTCTTTCCCAGTATTTATACTGTTCCAAATTCCAGTCTAATGGCTCTTTTGATACTCAGGGTCATCTTTTAATTGTAACACTCTGTAAAACTAAAAAGTAAATTACATCCAATTTGTGACAAACTATATACATCACCACTCAAAGTGGTTGATGAGGTCCTAGTGAAAAAAAATACTGGACCAAGGCAAGACCAGAATAAGCAGGACAAACATTAATTCCTGTTCTCCATATATTATATCTGGGACTTTAGTTTCAAATGTTTTAGATGACTCTATCCCAGTTTTCAATATATATTTCTCTTTTATACTGTTTCTATTCTATGTGTGCAGCTCTCCTTTGCAGACACTTCCTAGTCTCACTGTCTCTAACATTTTGGGTTCTCCATTGCAAACCAGGTTTCATATTCACAGTACCTTGAAATGGTCTGTCACAACCCTGATACTCATGCCACAGACTGCATGCCACTCTGAAATGTCAAAGGAAAACTCAGTGGTCCTTCACTCCCGCAAGCTCCATGCCTTTAAATAAAACATCAGTTGGGGGAACACTGCGGAATTCAGCTTCTGACTCAGGATGGAACCTGGCAGTCCAGAATTTTACTGGCTGCAGGACTTCTATTCAGTGGCTTTCTAGTCAAAGATATACAGCAATAAATAATGTTTTTTTCATGCTCCATACAATTAGAATGGTTAAGGGCTAGCCAGCTCCAATTTTATTCCTTTTCTTAGCTCAACATGTTAGTCCCCAATTGTGTCCCACGCTGAAGGCCAACATGCTTCTTTTTAACTTGCTTTTTTCTCTGTGACTGAGTGATTTACACATTGTAAATTATTTCTATTGTTTCATGACATGTTCCAAGAAATTTAAAGAGTTTCATGGGATATTCTGATAACTATCTGATATAAACCCATAACATGATCATAAAAAACCCGCAAAATTTCCACTTTCATAATTACTTGCTCACCTGCTATAAAGAGGCTATTCTGCCTTTAGTCTCTGCTGCTTCATCTCCTACCATGTGAAACTGAAAGGTTGGTTTAGCCAAAAATTAAATTTTTACTTACAAAATCTCAGCATTAGATTCTGGTTTTTGATACCATAATAGAATCCTAGAAATTTAACTGAGGTCTTTGGATTTTGGTTGGATTAATTTCCTATCCTCTAGTGCCCATATGCTTTATCAACAAGTTTAAG
The DNA here is from genome assembly GCA_028555095.1 of Dicrostonyx torquatus. NCBI lineage: Eukaryota > Metazoa > Chordata > Mammalia > Rodentia > Cricetidae > Dicrostonyx > Dicrostonyx torquatus. The sequence goes on along the minus strand of JAQHUG010000147.1, from coordinate 121,553 downwards.
GTGTTCATTACCTCCAGCACATTTGGGCAAGTAAGCATGCTAAATTATTGAAGAACCATTTGATATTTTGTGAAAGCATCAGACAATCAAGATCTCTTGAAACTAAATGATGGTACAGAATAGCACAGTAATATACCCTTGAGGTAATAAAGTCAAAACTATACTTGTGGTTGGAACTTTAGACTAGAAAGGAAGTTGAATGCTGCAAGTAGAGCTAAAAGTCCTGTCTTAGCAGGAGCTTGGAAGACAGTTTGCTGAGAGAAGTGTATTCAGTGGACAGCTGTTAAAGACAGACTATCAGCAGCTGGGCTATAGGCCATTCTTGCGATATCTTTGTAAAGAACCCAGACACTTTGCAAGATGAGAGCAAATAGCTTCTGGTGGTCTTCCCTGGCAAAGATGAAGTAAAAAGCATTTGTTAACTCAGTAACTGCAGAACAGATATCAAAAGATATGCTATTCTACACAAGTTAAGGCACCATATCGGGTAGAGGAACTATAGCCAGAATCATTACTTAATTGTGTGATATAAAATTGTCCTTCTCCATGATCTGTATGTCTTTCCGAGTAGACCAAGTAGAGGAGTAAAGGGAAAGTTGTGACAGTAACCATCACCCTTGCATTTCTTAAATTCTTGATGATTGCTCAACATGATATATTAGATGTGGTTAACTATTAGTTACCTAGTAGAGGCAACTCCAATGACTTTTATTTGTTTTTTTCAACTATACTAACCCCCAACTCCTATGCTCAAGTCATATTTTGATAAACTTTTGCATGAGACACAGTATCTTCTTATTCTTTGCCAATTTGGAAAAATTTGTCCACATGTATTATTATTTTACAATTTTTCCAATTACACTCCTTTGAAGTCTCTGACTACCCATCCAAGCCAATGACTATACTCCATGAATCACTGTGCAGACACACTTCAGGACACTTCTTATTCCAACAAAAGTATGAACATGTGCACTGCCAAAGTAATATACACACTGCAGATTTTTCTTTGTCATTGTCCTTCAGGGTTGTCCTGGTAAGGCAAAGCAGTATAACAGGAGTCCGTTTTGCATGGTGTCTGCATAGTGTGCAGAACCATCAAAAAACTGGGTCCTAGTTTACTTTTCCTCAGTCACCATATCATAGGAGGCAGAAGGTGCATCCTTGGAAACAGAAGGCAATTTAAAGATATAGAAATCATAGGCACATGGGTGATTAATTCATAGTATGTACTCACGATTGCCTCAGGTCAGTCTGGCTTCCATTATGTGGTGGATTGCTAATGATCACATCCAACTTTTTTTTTTTTTTTGCTTGGTAGGTTAAATAATACTTGGTTTATAATGCTCAGGTCTCATGGTAACTGGCGATTCATAGACTCTTATTTTGTACTAAGGTTTTGTAGCAGGCCAAGAGATGTCTGAAAAGTAGAGTGGAAAATGACAAATCCTGAATTAAAACTGTACAACTACAGAATTGAGCTTAGCCAAATGAATTCTTCTGGATGTTTTAAACAATAAAAGAGTAAAGAGTTTAGGTAGTTACTCATTTTAGAAGTATCAGGAACAGTAGATATTTTCAGGTCACTGAAGCAGGTATGTTTTTATTAAGATTAATTCTCTTGAGGATAAAGGTAGAAAGGTAGAAAAATTGAAGCTGTTTTTTAAAAATATTACAAATTTCAGTAGGTAAAACACAGCTATGAAAACTATTAACATTATGAAACCATTTCTCACTGCAGGTATTGCCTTAAAGTATAACACAGAAGTTAAATTATATAGAGAGTATAAGACAGAAGCTATATAAAAATGTGTTTGCGCTGGGCGGTGGTGGCACACGCCTTTAATCTCAGCACTCGGGAAGCAGAGGCAGGCTGATCTTTGTGAGATCGAGACCAGCCTGGTCTACCAGAGCTAGTTCTAGGACAGGCTCCAAAGCTACAGAGAAACCCTGTCTTGAAAAACCAAAAAAAAAAATGTTTTTGCTGTTGGCTTTATCAATAAATTCAGGTCAATGAGTCCATGCATGACACATGTTCAAAGTGTTGTAACAACAAAGATTGTAACCACTTTGACTGTTTTCAACACATTCTGTTGTGAAATGGAGAGAAAGGGCCAGCATTTGGAAATGAGACTTGACTTTTTTTGAAGACAAAGTAACTTTGCTTCAAAGTTGTCAGACAGTCTGAACACTGTTGTGCTTTTCTCTTCAATAATATCAATGTCAGTACTTGTTTGGGATTAAGGAAATATGGATTTTTAGTTAGACTCATTCTTTGTTCATCCAAAGGCTATTTACTCCTCAGTGTGTGTTATTGCATATCTAGTAATTGGTTGCAAAAAGATAAACAGCAGATTCCTTCTTTAAATAATTTATCATTTTCATGGTGGGATATAATGGAATAAAAATTTAAGAAGCCCTGGAAAACAGTTTGTAGTAGAGGTAAACTCTGCATGCAAACATGGTAGGTCAGAGTTGAGTTGGTGGAAGACTTGACACCTAAGCTGAATATTAACACTTAACAGTTGAATCACATATGGATGGCATTATTTTATCCAAGAAGCATTCTCACAGTGTAGTCATATGACAAGTTATTATGGTTACTTATATTAAGTAATTTGTTCTCTTTCATTAAAAATATTTTTGCAATAAACCAAGGTTATTACTGAAAACCAAAAGCAATCAAACGTAATTTTTAAACCAAGTCCCAATAGATGCATCTGCAGAACACCCCTGCACTCAAGGCTAAAGAACATTGCAGAAAATGTTTTAGGAAGCAGAGAATCAAAGATATTCTTTTTGTAAGAATGTATCTTTTAGTAATATAAAAAGCTATTCCCATGAAGTTTCAACAGTTTGATTGCCCAATGACTTGAACAAGAATGACCCCAGTGGACATGACAAGGTGGATACAGAAAAGACTACAAGGCCTCAATCCTATGTAAAGAACAATGAGCAAATAGGACTCATGAGAGCAGGAGAGATTGTTTTTCCTAAAAAAGAGTGCACACACTGGTTGTTGAGTGCCTAAGAGTCAGACCTGAAAAAAAAAAAACATGCAAGTGACATTGTATGAGCTGAACATGTTATTGAATATAAATATATGCAATAAAAGTGAAAAAAGAGGTCATAAATATAAAGAGTAGTGGGGACAGTTATTTGGGAAGGTTGACAGGGAAGAAAGGGTATATATACATGTATTTACATTCATCCCAAAATCTTAAATTTAAAAGAAAAGTATTTGTTAATAATGAAAAATTAATGTTTATATAATGTATATATAATGTTCATGTAAAATATGTACTATATAGGCTTAACTTTAATCAGGTTCATGACAATTGTCTTTTTTACCATTCTATTTCTGTGAAGAGAAGCCATGACTAAGACAACTCTTATAGAAGAGAACATTTACTTGAGGGCTGCTTACAGTTTCAGATGGTCTGTGACTATTGCAGCAGAAAATAGACAGGCCCATGGTACTGGCACAGGAGTTCAGAGCTTTACATCCTGATCAGCAGGCAGGAGGCAAGAAAGAGAAACACATCCTGACACTGGCTTTTGAAACTTCCAAGCCTACTCCTATTTACATACCTCGTCCAACAAGGACACACCTAGAGTAAGGATGCACATCCTAATTCTTCCAAAAATTTCATCAACTGCAGATCAAACATTCAAACATATCAACTTATAGGGCTAATTTTCTATCAAACCACCACACATGAATTGTTGTATTTTACACATCTCAAATTTTGTAATATGTTCTTTGGAATTTTTAAAATGTTCCTAAATCTATAACACTTTGAAAGATATCTTGTGATCCTCTCTAAACATTCCTTGTTCCTGCCATAATGGTGCTAACATTCTCAGTTTTTAGCTGTTTGATTCTGAGCATTGTATGCTTACATACTTTTTAGAGGGAGAGCCTCAGACATACCCACATTTTTGAACATACACAATATTAATGAACATTTTTATCTTTTTGATTCATCCATGTACATTTTTTGTGATCAGTTTTTGCCATGCTGTTTTTTATTTTTAAATATATAAATTGATATGGTTCAAGTACAAGTAGTGACTGTATTTATAAATGACCCTAAAGTATATAATTGCCCTGAACTCCTGGTATCTGGACAACTGAAAAAAAAAGCAACTATGTGTCATGAAGTGTTTTTCTGCCTCTGTTGAAGTGATCATATCCAGTTTCTTCATTAGCTTATTAGTATGCTGACATTATCCTCCACACTGTGCCTTTTTGTTACCAAGATGGGGCTAATGACAGCATCAGCAGCAGGTGGTTTCTGGGATACACAGAATACTCCATGGTCCTGGTTTGTTGTCCCTCCGTGTTCCATTGTCATCATTGGCATAGTAAAGTGGATGCCAACAAACACCAGAAACTCCTCATGAGTCTGCTTCACAGGTCCTTGCTGCCTCATGACACAATCTGTGGGATCCCAGTTCTTAAAGGAAGCTAAAAAAAATCCATTATACATCCTTCTTCCAAGTAGTGATCAAAATGTTCAACCATTTAGTTTTGTGTTCCTGAAGCTGAAGCTTTAAAAGTTTTTATACATCTCTTGTCCTATTATGTACACAATTCTGCATATATCTTTCTGCATTGTATAGTGTCTTCTTAGATATTAATACTAGAAGCTTGCTAGCATCTCATATTTCTTTTTAGTTACCATTAACATAATGCTTTTCACGCAGTCTTTAACCTTTCTTATAAATTCATACTTTTTTTTACTGATTTCCTTATTTGTTTTGTTAAATACTAACATCTACACTAACAGTCCTAATCATGAAGATGCTAATATTCTTTTAGAGATAACTTATTTCAATATCAATGCTGACTGTTATTTCTAGAACTTTCTGAATTCTTCATCTTCCTTTTTAATAATACTGACTTCACTTTTTTTCCCTAACATACAAAAGTTTTTACTCTAGAATTATGCTTAACTAGTCCAGTTTAATACACAGGAAGTATATGAAATGAAAATCAAATAGCCCCGTTAAAGAAAATTCAGCAAGGCACAACCATAGAAACCTTGAAAGCAACCATTTTGCCAAGCAGGTGATACTGGTACATTTTTGAGCAAAATTATTAAAATAATCCTAAAATTATTAAAATAATTAAAATTTCTTCATTTCACAAATGAAGAAAAATACACCAAGAATGCACTCACCTCAATGCACTAGTTATTGAGATGATTCCTCAATAATTTTGGCATCTAAGATTTTTGTAGAAGGCCATACTTTCAATCTGACTAGAACTGTCATGTGCTTCTCTTAGCTAAAAGCCATCTCCTCCCCTCCCCCCGGGTTTATGGTACAGAGATTTTTTTTGTCTTACCACTGCCTGAAGCACATATCTCCGTTGTTTCTGAATCAATTTGTAATATTTCTAAATTTGTCTGCCATTTTTCCTCTGTCTTTCACCACCTCCTATTTTGTCTCACATACCAGGACAGATTGTATACGAAATAAAACATGTAAATAGAAACAGCTGTGAGTTGTCACTGCATGCTTTATGAGGATCTAGTACTCAAGACTGGCAGTTCTTGTTTTATGGGAAGATGGGATTCTCTGGCTTGTGCTGGTATTGAGGAATGGTTTAGGTGTCATGGGAGAATACAACAGTTCCTTAAAGATGAATGTAACTGTCCCTAAAATTCAGCAACAGAGTTGAAAGAGACAATACAATGGATAACATATGAGAAATTTCTGTTCTCTTTTTCAGTTTTCTTGTAATTTTTTCCTTAGCAGTTTATTTCATGTTAAACAGTAATAATACTTATTATCAAAGTAAATTTTGTAAGGTGCCTAGCTAATAAAAATATGTAATAATTACTCATATTTATTATAGTTTTAGACTGTGTGTATGTGTGTCTGATTGTATACATGTGTACCACGTGCATGTAGAAGTCTGTGTATGTCAGAAGAAGCAGCAGAGTATCTAGAGCAGGAGTGAACAGACAGTTCTGAGCTATTATATGGGTGCTTGGATCAGAACCTGGGTCCTTTGTAAGAGCAGTAGGTGCTTTTAACTACAGAGATATCTATCTATCCCTTTTTTAAGAAAAATGTCAAAATGTATAAAATTCATTTCAATTAATCAATAAAGAAATAATTACTATGTACACATTTTCTTTCATTTAAAATCATAATAAATATTTTAGAAATATCAAATATTGAAAAATGGCATACGATCTCAAATAAAGTCTAACTAAAATTTGTATACATGTGTGTCTGTATAATTCTTCATTTGTCTTTAAAAACTGTTGAAATTTAAAGAATGTTTAACAAAAATTTGGCAGGAATTAGAAAAGGCATGCTCTCAGAAGACAGACTGTAAAGATAGCATAATTAATTTCAAATTTAGTACAATATAATATTTTAAAATAATCTTATCTTTATAACAAGTTGCTGAATTAATTTTGAAGATCCCACTAACCAGAAAGGAAATATGCAATTTGTATAACTGATAAAACATAACCATTAACATACTATATATAAGTCCTGCATTCACAAATGAAGAAAAAAAATAGAGCAAGAATGAAGATTCATAAACAAGAAGCACAGGGGAGAAAATGTCTCATGTCAAATAAATACAATCATACTCTCCATAGTTCATAAAGAGGAAAAGTGCTAATATCTTAACAAAATAATTAAGAAATTGAGAATCCATTTTTTGGAAAATTATACATAATCATGATCATACCTTTTACAAAGCAAGTATTTGGGAAAACTAGTTGTAGATTTGGAAGACTTCTTAATTTGTACACTGAATACATCAGCAGATCTACTCCTAAGAGTTCTACCAAAAAACTCTGCATTTTGTAATATTATTAAATTGATTAAAGAACTGGCAAAATTACCAATTTAACACAGCATAATAGCCAATAGAGTCCTCGTGGTGAGATTCAGTCATCAGAGCTAATTAATATTGATTTCTAAAAATAAATATATTATTGTAGCTTTGGTAAACACTAGTATAGTAAGCCACATAAGTATGTAAATATGCAAAACACAGAAAATTATTTCATCTTTTTATTGGAATTTGGTAAGTATACTTGACTCAGTGAATGAGATCTGCATGCATCCATGTTGATAAGAAGCTAAATATCTGGTACTGAATAAGCCAAGGAAATCAAGATGTGCAAGCTATCGAACTCCAGTGGAAAAATAGTGTGGTTTCTGATAACCACAGATCTAACAATTAAAACTGAACAAACATTAAACTCAAAAAGACAGTTATTTCTGAATAATTTATTATGGAAACAGAAATACATAGGTATAGTCTATAGATGAGTCAGTCTCTCTTGTAAAGTCTCTCTCACAGTTCCTAAGTATTATAATGCATATTTTAAAATTACTATGTTTCAGTATTTACATGTTGTAAGTAGGATGATGTTCTCTATACTTAAGACACTCAGACATGTTCACTCATACACAAAAAGCTAAATATCTATTTCCCTACAAAGATCCAGGATATGCAGGAAAAGATTGAAAGGAGTGAGAAGGGAAATGAGGTCACAGAAAAAAAGATGCTTCTAGTAAGGGAAATAAACAAAGAAGACAGCGTAGGTAAGTGGAAAGAGGTATGAAGAAGCTGACCCATAAACCAGCGACCTCAACGGTTCTTAGCAATCTGCTGTTCTGCTAAGATGGATGGCTGTGTGCCCACCCAGCAATATCAAGGAAAACCAAATTATCCCGTGAATCTTAGTAGTGTCCTCAGAATGGTGTGTGGAATATAAGCGTTAACTAGCTGTGTCGAACAGATTTGTTCAACAAACCTGGTGCTAATGAGGAAAGCAAAGGCAGAGTGACAGAAATCAGAATCCCTTGAAACCACAGGGATAACCTTTACATTTGAATGCCCAGTAGGACTATAGGAAAAGTCAAAGGATCATTAAAAAAACTGCTTAATTTTTTATTCCAAGACATGGTTTCTCTGTAGCATTTGGAGCCTCTCCTGGAACTAGCTCTTGTAGACCAGACTGTCCTCAAACTTACAGAGATCTGCCTGTATATTCCTCCCGAGTGCTGGGATTAAAGGCATGTGCCACCATCGCTCTGCTAAAATAATTGATCAATTTTAGACTATATAAAACATATTGTCTTTCAGTCAACATTTTATAATGTTAGAGTTCCTAAGTTTAATTATATTTTGTATAATGGAATATTCTATACAAAGATGATCTAATAAAATATTAGGTAGTTAGTGGTCACAATTTTATCCCCAGTCCTTAGGAGGTTATGACAGAAATTATAGGCCAATTTGTGGCACTTAGTGAGGTTCTTTTTCTGAAAATTAAGGGGAGAGAGATGGACAATGAGAAGGAAAGGAGGAGGAGGGAGAAAGAGAGAGAAAGCAAGAACAAGGATATCACAGCAAGGCAATAACTGTCAGAAGTGGGGTGGCCAAAGCTAAGTAAGCAAACAAAACTGTGAAAAAAGAATGATTTCTTAAAACAAGGCTATAAAGGACTTTAAATAAAAGCACAGAAAAGAATAATGAATAGGAAATAAATTTACAGCACATACATTCAGTACTATGGCTGTAAAGTTCCCTCTAAAACTCAAATTGAATTTTAACTGTCTAAGGTGGTAACTGGGAGGAATGACTTTTAGAAGGGACTAGGTCTTTTTAGGTCAGCAGGGCTCTACACCCAGGAAAAGATAACACAATATGAGAGTAACTCAATCACTGATGCATAGCTTTCTTGTTAAAGCCCAAGTTTAACTCTCTCTCTATCTCTGTCTGTCTATTTCTGTCTCTCTCATGAGGAACACATGATTCTTCTGTCAAATAATGATACAATGAGATGTCCTCACTAAATACCACCTAAAAATTGTAGGTTTCCCAGATTCATGAACTGTCCAAATGAGTTTATTTTCATTATGAATTTTCTAGTCTGTGGCAATTGTTTATAGTAGAATAAGATGGACTGAGATTCCCAGCAAGTAGCATTCCTGAAAGAATCTATATGCACAGGTTGTGACTTGAGATAATGCCTATTGAATTATAATTTTATATTCACCCCAATAGAAACTAATTTACATGTTATAATTACCTTTCCAACCATCTTTCATTAGATAAATACACACTGTTAAGAAAGCTGTAATTTATTGCATTTTTTTTTACAAAATAAATTTGCTTTGTGGTATTGCTTAATCTTTCAAAGGATGGCCAAACCCTGAGATGCTTCATTGGGCACAAAAATCTGTATTATTTGAAGCTGAGATTTGTTTTTTTCATGTGAAAGAATGCTTCCTAGCAGTAGCTGAATTAATGACATCAGTTTTCAAATAATTGTTACACAATTACTCACGTCTTAGAATTATGCATGTATGTTAAATTGGGTCTGGACTAATATATAGCTGACTTTGTAGCAAACAGACTGAGAATTAACACACTGGTGACTGCAATAGAAGGTTACTGTTTCCAGCTGACTCAACTTCTGAAGAGTCAATTTCTGTCACTTCTGGACAAAGCATGTGATCAAGTCACTAGCATGTAAACTCGGGATTTCTAGAAGTACCAGTGAGCTACTCATAAACAGATGAGCTTTCTTCTTCCCCTATTCTGTTCCCCTGTGTAGCTGAGGGAAGCCATCACCAACTACCCTGGAGCCTGAAAGCTCCATATCTCCTGAGGTTGGACTTGTATTTCAGCTAAGTTTCTTACCAGCCTGCTTCTTAGAGGAATTTATACAAGTTTTGATCTTGAGAAATTGGTCTTACTCTCTCACTCCAGTGAGTAACCAAAGTTTTACATAGTGTGTGAATGTTTAATATGATTTTTTTCAAGAACAGAAAAATTCAGTAAAAAAAAAAAAATTGAGACTCACTGTGGTTTAAATCATGGGTAGCAAGTACCCTTTAACCATAAAGTCTTTTTAAAACATTGTGTGAAGATGATGCGCAGAAGCTTATGCCCTTCTCTTTGGCATGGGTTATTGAGAAGTATGTGAAAATTTATGTTTATTATGTGTTCTTAAATGTGCCAGGAGAAGCAGAGAAATGGAGAGTGTCCAACATTAAATATGCTCTTGTATGTCATACCTAATCATTTCTTTACTAAGAAGAATGTGTTTTTAAATGAAATACTTCAAGATTGTCATAATTATTTTTTCTCCAAACTGTTTTCATTTTTGCTTATATTTCGACTCACTATTGAAATGTTACTCCCAAGACACTAATACTGGAGATAATTTTGACAGTTCATTTTTCTGTTTGTATGAATATGTACTAAAATATCTAGTATTATACAAAAAGTATGTATATACATTCCACAGACATGAATATGCAAAAGCACACATAGTGATAATATTTTAAAAAATTCCTCCAAATCATATTTAGCCATAAAAGTTGAAGTCAGTTGAACCCTAAAATTTTGTAGCTGGAATTCTACTTCTTTTGTGTGTTCAACCAGCTTAGTGACCAGTATTCTTAGTGTTATTTATCAGAAAATGTTTAGGTAACATATTTTGTATCACTCGAGATCATTAAAGAAAAAAATGAATTTTTCTTGTAAAGCCTATATTCTGAAAGAACTCATGCCTCTAGAAACATAATCTTGGTATAACAATGGCTAACAAAGAGATTGATAAAGTTTTCATTACCTTACTCTGGTCTGTACACAGGAAAATGTCTGTGCTAAAAACTGAGAAGGTTATCATCAAATATGTGCAGTATGAACTTTTTGTTCATTTGTTTTTGTATTTTGAGACAGGGTTTCTCTGTAGCTTTA
>JAQHUG010000147.1:86361-102593 GCA_028555095.1 Dicrostonyx torquatus | reverse complement strand
TTTTGTTTCTTTAAGGGATTTATTGATTTCTTCCAATATTTTGTTTGTATTTTCCTAGACATTTTTAAGAGAATTTTTCATTTCCTCCTATCATAAAGTTACTTTTAAAGTCCTTTTATTCTGCTTTGTCTGTGTTAGGATGTTCAGGACTTCCTGGCATAGAACCAGTATTGTGCATAATTGAGATAATAACCACATACATGTTGGAGCTTAATTTACTGAACACCAACAAAGAATAGTTACTTTCCTATGTTTTATATTTAAATTTAGGGATACATTATAAAGAAGTTCATATTGGAATTGGATCTGAATTAGTGTGTAAAGCACTTGTAATGCAAGTGTTAGGCCCTGAGTTCAGATTCACAGAACAAACACAAATCAGAATGTAGTGGCAGGATTCTCTAATCCCAGTACCCATACATTGATATGGGGGTGGGCATGTGTGCTGAGGGAATCCTGGCCAGCTACCCTTATATGTCTCAACCTTGTTTGAAGATGAGGAGCTGCACTTCATGTTGTCATTTGACCTCTACATATGACTGTGGCAACACACTCTCTTCCACAAGCATATTCACCATGCATACACAGGTATAATTTTTCAATGTGCTTTCATTGCAACTAGACCTGATGTGAAAAATGAGGATTGCTCAAACTTGGTAGGCACAGGGAATTTGTGTTACAATGGCGTATCTGGTCAGTTAACTAGATATTTCTATGTATCTGTTCATCAATTTTCATGTACTGTGTCAAGCTTAAAAATTTCCTGTTATGAATTATACCTTTTGTAAAATATTATATTTCAGTGTGTTTTCTAACCAGCGTAGTTTAGATACCTGCTCTTTATTTACTAATCCACCAAAGTCCTGAATGAATGGCTTCCTTTCATCTTGGGGATCACAGCAGCATATCACACTATCCCATTTCTAAGGGATAAATTTGGTACAGTCCCCTGGCAGATAAGAAACTATTGAAAATCAAATGCTACATGTCAGACAAATTACCTCTGTGCAGAGTGTGGCTAGATAAATTAATTGCCTTTTGTGTGGTTTTGCCTGAACTACCAGTCCACAATGACATATTATTGAGAAGGAAAATAATGGTTTCATAAACATCTCAGGAATACTTTCTACTTGTTGTTTAAGTGAAACATCTAAAAAGGAGTCTCATCAGCTTTGAAAGCAGACAATAATTTCAGTATTTTGAGGTGCAAAATGATATTAGTGTTATTATTGCAATATTATTTTTCCTCTCTCCATAGAAGCACTGTTCACTGTCCTAAGAAATAAAATTGTCTTCCCGAGATCCTGTCAGTTGTTAGTTTTCTGAAATGTTTTCATGTATTCATCTCTACAATGACAGATAATTACAAATTGACAGAATACCTTTTAACACCTTCATATACAATTAAAACTCCTTCCAGCACTTGGGTGTGAAACCAAAGGCTGTTTAGGTTTGGGCTGATGTCATATCCTATATAGTCAAGTCAAAAGAAAAGAAGGGAAGGGTAGAAAGACATGCTTGGGTTGGGTCTGTTTGCTCTGAACATATTTATTGTGTCACAAAACACATTTCTAAACCTCGGCCCCCTTACTTGAAGGCTGATATGCATCTATGCTGCTTGTTTATGATATTGTGTGTTTCAATCTAGTTGAGATCTGTTTCCAGTAATGACATAAAATAAAATACCTTAGATAGAGATGTGACTAGAGTTAGTGGGAGAATGTGTTTTCTTTTCTCTCTCTCTCTCTCTCTCTCTCTCTCTCTCTCTCTCTCTCTCTGTCATTTCAAGAAAGGGATTCTGTGTGTAGTTTTGGAGCCTTATCTGGAACTCACACTGTAGACCAGACTGACCTTGATCTCAAAATGATCTTCCTGATTCTGCCTCCCAAGTGCTGGGATTAAAGGCAGGCACCACCACTACCCGGTGAATGTGTGCTTTCTATGTACATAGTTCTTATTTCAGTATTTTGTCTTTTTAAAAGGTAAAAGTTCACTTATTTCAATTAGAACATTTGCATAAATTCTTAGATATATTTTACTTGAAAGATGACAGGGACTTCCTACCTGTCAAATACCATTAGCAATAGTTTTCTCTGCCTTTTCTTCTTTTTGAGGTTTGCCAAAAAAATTCTAAATAATTTTATCTCCTACAGCCACAGAATATTTACCAGGCATTTAGTTTTATAAAGGCTATAATAAAACTTAAGGGTGTTGTAACTTTTATAGTAATGTAAACATTAACAATAGCAAGAAAACACTTCATGTCATCATTGAAATTGTGAAATGGAATTATGTACATTGCTTTCCTGGTTACTTTCAGTAGGAGATAGTATGTCAACACCATGTGGCTGCAGTCTGTATACAATACCGGAGAGTTCAGCAATGCAGGTCCCACTATATTTTAAACATAATAGATTATTTCCTTGTTTATTAAAATTGAGGCAGTTTTAACTCAGAAATAAAACATTATCTCTACATTACGGTAGCAGGACGAAAATGGTTACATGTTATTATTATTATATAACAGAACTTTATATATATACATGAATATATATATAATATGAAATGCCAAGTGCTTGCTCTAAAATGAATGAATGGCTGTGTATATATAGTTTTAAAATATACCTTAGGTAAATAAATGTATTAAAGAATAATTAATGCAGTTGAAAATTTCACTGTGAGAATGAATGAGATCAATTAATGAATTCAGTTCTCATTCCTTTTCTGGGCTAATTCTATACTTGAGAACCTTGTGCTTCATAGTGTAACAGAGAATTAACTCAAGGTGTCAACATCTGGTTTTTCTGTTCTTTATTAGAGGCTGAAGTTAAGGGTTTGATTTTGTTTGATAATCTTTATTCTAACATTCAATCAAAAGGATGAGTTGGGTAGATATTTTACAAATATATTTCTACCATTTATGATAACAAAGAGTTTGCACTGAACTTGAGAAAATAGTAACAGATTTTTTTATTTTTTCAAATATATTAATTCAAATTTGTGGTATCCATATAGTTTTCTTGGGACATCCACTGAGCATGGTCAATTTTCCAGGAGCCACACACCCTTAAAAATAATTTTTCCCTGTCCAGTATTCCTCTAAAGGGTATGGGAACATGTTAGCTTTTCCTAACTCCATGATGCAAGGCTGACTGGCTTTATCTTTTATAGTTCTTGTAGAGTAAAATCACAGCTTCTCTGACTTCCTGATTGTAGAGAAATATCTGCTTTTCAATGAAGAAATGTAAATACATGATGGTTGGATTATATATTGCATATAAATTCTAAAATCTTTGTATTATAGTAGTGGGTTATTCTCAGGAACTTTTGCTAAATAATAATAATTGTTTAATATAACCTGTGACTATTGAACACAGCATATCTGTAATTTCACAATCCAGAGGAAAAAGAGATAAGACATTCCACAACCCATGGAAAACCACAAATACATAATTTCCTTTTAGCTGAACATTAAGAAAAAAGTACTTAGTTTTATATTTTCTTCCTCTGTTCTAAACTATTGTTATCTAGTGTTCTAGTCATTCTTAACACTAGCAATATTATTTTAATTGTATAGTGACAGGGCAATATGGTGCACAGGCTCCTCTCATATTCCCACTGAAGCTGTATTAGGTTTCACTGGAAGTCAATCTTCGTGATGGAAAACCCTGGGGAAAATTACTCAACTCCATTCTATGAATCTGAAGTCAAGATGCCCCAGCCAGTTTACCTTACACCAGCTACACCTCCTGTTTGTGTTGACTTCTCCCTACAGATAACTGCTTATTTTAACTCCTGTTAAACAGTTTGTGTGAAATGATTCTCCCACCTCTTGCAGCTGCCAAGATATCAGGGTGTGTATTTTTGCCTTCATATATCCCTATCCTAAACACTGGGTGTTCTACTTGGGTCCTGAATTTCTGAGTGTAGTCCCAGCAGCTGGAATAAAACTTTCTATTGACTATAAACTATCTCCAGGTGATCATCTCTAGTGGACTCCTCAAACAGTATCTTACTTGTGTTATTTTATTTGTGTTTCATTATTTGCAATGTTATTCATGAAAAGCGGACTTAAAGCACTATAAAGGTTACTCTTGTTCATCACATCTTTAGGCACATTTATTATGATTAGTGGAAACAGCACCTTTGGTTTCTCGATAAGATGAATTAGTATTCCAGCCTCAGATTCTTTGACTTCAAACCATATGTATTATAGAAAATCTTGATTTACCTAATCTGTGAAACAGAGTTGACAATAATGTTTCCCCACTGATAAACTACTATGAGAATTAAGTCAGACAGCCTAAGTGATATGATAATCCTCAAAGCTAGCAGACAGCAAACAAAGACATCCACCTTATCATACAGAAATATTTGATTTCCCAACTTGAAGTCAAAGCTGGTATTTTTCAAGAAGATAATAGATTGTAACTTCTTCATATTTCAAGCTGTAAGAACTATAGAGGATGTGTTACATTATATCTAGTTAATTCCTTTTCTTTAAGGATCAGTTTCTCTATGATATTTCTTTTATAGGATTAGAGACTGCTTATGCCACATAAAGATGGGAGTAACATTCTTTGCAAAATCATTATATCATGTATATAGTCATATGTAAAATGCTACTTAACCTGTATTCTAATCCAGTAAGAGATTTTAAAATATTCTAAAGCTATTTGAATACAGTGAGGGAAAAATTTACATTTTAAATAATTTTTGTTTGTTTTTAATTATTTGCTTCTAAAAATAAAAAAATAAACCTGTGATGTTATTTACAGAGTAGGGTGCTATGATTTCTTACCTCCAAGTAACCTTTGTACAATGATTCTCTGGTATTATCTTCTCATAAAACACTTTAAAATTATCATTTGACTTATCTGCCCTTGTAAAGGAAGACAATGAAGTATTAACAGTGGTTTGCTATGGCTACAAAGGTGTCCTAAATCCTTTAAACAAATGGTTACAATCTTATTGTTTCATCTAGTGTTGGTGCTATAGCTTCCTGTCATCAGAGTGCTGCTGAACTTGGAGTGTCTTGGAATCAAAGATAAGATTTAAAGAGTAGAGATAACTTTTATTTGTTATGGACAATAAAGCCAGAGTCTCCCCTGACTGTCTGACAGAGGGGCTCTGAAAATGGAGAACTGGTCAAGCAGAACACAAATCGAAGAGTGTCTGAAGGGCAAGGTGCTGGAGGCATACACAGTATGAAACATACATGATAAAACTGCATGCAATGAGAAGGAACTTAGAGATACAGGAACAAAGGCCGAAGCTAATCCTGATCCTGTGTTGGGAAGTTGCACTTGTCAGTCCAAATCTTGATGAACTTTGAAAGTGTCTCTCTTCAACACAAATTGATTGGCTTAACTTTGCTTGGACCTTACTTCTCAGATGTGTGTGCTGAGCTCTAGGCTCATGAGTACCTGTTCTGGTCTTGATGAGCTTAAAGCCTGACCAAACCCTGTGTTTCTGTGCACAATGTGTTAATTTATGTGTATTAAGTTTGAAGGACTGAATGTGTGTGTACCAGCATTTAAAAGCCATGCATGGTTACATATATAATCATATGTTGGGTGATTTTCTTCAGCAATGGACCACAGATTCACTGGTGGTTCCACATGAGTTAAAACCAGAAACCAGGACCATTGAAACAGACAGTGAATAAAAATCTATTTAAAATTCAATATGAAATGTATGACAATAGAACTATGTACTTAAATTGTTAGAACTTAAATTGTTAGAGATGTAACATTTTCCCTTACTCAGGATGAACTAGAAACATTTTTTAGTAAATTATCTGCATGAATTTAGTTTGTTATTCTCAAAGCACATAAAGTTGAGAAAGATTTTTCAGAAGAGCCTTCAAACTAAGGAGATATAACCCAAGAAGTTACTGTATATCATGGCTATAGAAGTAATTATACTGTGTGCATTCTATAACAGCCAGGTGGGTAGTTGATGTGGGATTCCTCTCTGTATGCTGTGAACACTATTAGTTAATAAAGAAACTGGCTTGGCCTCATAGGCTAGAGCAGAGGTAGGAGAGGAAAACTAAACAGAATGCTGGGAGAAAGAAGTTCAGAGTGAGGAAAATCCATGGAGCTGCCACTGGAGACAGACATGCCAGAACCATGCCTGTAGGCCACGAGACTCATGGTAAAATATAAAATAATGGAAATGGGTTAAATTAAGATGTAAAAGCTATCCAAAAAATTGAGCTAAAAACATAGGCCAAGCAGTGATTTAATTAATACAGTTTCTGTGAGGTTATTTTGGGAGTCTGGGAGGCCAGGAAATGAACAAGAGGCCCCCTACAACAGATAGTATGTGTTGCCAAATAAGTTAGTGTAAGTGTGTATTCTACAATATTTACACAATGGCTACATTTTTTAATGACATATCTCTAAGAATATATTTCATTTCTTAACTGATGCATGAGTATGTATATGTGACTGGATATGTGATTATGTGTATGAGTGTGTGTGCTTGTGTGTTCAGCTCCCTTTTATTTTCTTTCTTATAATGTATTATTCTTTGTTAATGATGGTATCTATTTTGTACTTGTAAATATTTATGTGGACACTTGATACCTACAGTGCAGACATGATACTTACCTAGTGATTAGCAAGTTTTGTTATAAACATTTGCATCAGTCATATCTCCACTTAAATTATTCTACTTCAAATTTGTAGCTGTTCAAGTTTTTAAGTTACCTTTTAGGTTTAAGATTATAGATATGCCAATGCAAATTAACTCGACCTGTTTGAGAATACAACAGTCTCAAATATTTTAAATATTTATTTAAAATCAAGAATATTTAACTTCCAAGATGATTTTATTTGAAAAATTCCAGTTGTCACATTAAAAGTAATTATTTCTATGACATTGCTGTCTTAATTTACAAACATTTTTCAAAACTATTGACTTTTTCCACTTTACATTACCTAAAAGGCAAAGTGAATACATCCGTGGATATGCCCTAACTCTTTCTTGTTTGTTTGTGCTGCTGTTATTTGTTTTGGTTTTCTTTTTATGCAGGATTTTTTATGTCTTGGCCATCTGAGTTAACCAAGTGTACCAGGCTGACCTCAAATCACAGAGATGTCTCCTGTGCCCCCCTCCCTCTCTCCATCTCTCACTTTCCCCCTCTCTGCCCCTTGCCCTTCTTTCTTTGTCTGAGGGCTGGGATTAAAGCTGTGTTCTTCCATGCCCTACTTTCCTCTTAGCTGGGAAAGTGGACATGGTGGTACTGTGATGGAATAAGTTGCAATACATAAGTCATAATACATGAAATTGCCAACAGATTACAAAGAGAAAGCAGGTCCATTGAAACAGACAGTAAGTAAATATCTATTTATAGCTGAATATGAAATGTATGACAATAGAGCTGTGTACTTGAATTGTTAGAGATACAGCCCTTTACCCAAGATGAATTAGGAAGTTTTTAATAAATTATTCATATGAGTTTAGTTTGTTCTGCTCAATCTAAGTTGATAAGGTTGAGAGAGATTTTAAATAGGAGCCTTCAAAAAAGGAGAGAACCCTAAAAAAGGACAAAACTCCAAAGTATCATAGTGTAGGATAAATGGGAAGCATTTGCATCTTACTTGACAGAGTCCTGAGCAAAGCTAACATCTGCTGGTATTTTTTCTTTTTCATTCTCTCTCTCTTATTTATTTATTTATCAATATTTATTTATTTGGTTTTCTGAGATAGGTTTCTCTGTTTCTGGATATACTGGATTTTGCTTTGTAGATCAGACTGGCCTTGAACTCTGTAATCTGTCTGCCTCTGCCTATGGAGTGTGGGGATTTAAGGCATGTGTCACCATGAGAGCTTGGATATATCTAATTTTCAATAGAGCCATGTTTTATTCACTCTGAATATTTATAATTGGGTGACTAGTGAAATGCAATAATAAAGGGAAATACACAAAATTGGGTTTGATTTTTTTTTAAAATAGATCACTATAACTTTTCCAAAAAAATGGGGAAAATGAAGAAACAGTAGAATTTTTTAGTTACTATGTGGTATGGGAGGTCCTTCTGACTATGTGATGCTTTTATTGTTTAATGAATAAAGAAACTGCCTTGGTCTGTTGATAGGGCAGAACTGAAGTAGGTGGGGAGAACTGGACTGAATGGTGGGAGAAGGAAGGCGGAAAGAGAGACGCCATGGAGCCACAGCTGGAGATAGATGTGCTGAAACTTTTCTGGTAGGCCACGACCTCGTGGTGATACACAGATTAATAGAAATATGTTAAATTAATGTAAGTGTTAGTCAATAAGAAGATAGAGCTAATGGACCAAGCAGTGATTTAATTAATACAGTTTTGTGTGATTAATTTGGATCTAAGCTAGCCGGGCAGTCAGGACAAACAAGCAACCCTTCCCTCTACAACTATGTTTTTCCCACTCCCCTGTGTGTGTGTGTGCATGTGTGTGTGTCTGCAAACATACATGTCACAGGGAACAAACTCAGGTTCTAAGATTTGGCAATAAATCTTTTACCAATTAAGATATCTTGTTGGCCCAATGATGGAAGTTTTATTAAAACTGAAGTGTTTATTTAACAGAATGCATTTGGACACCCAAGGACACCCAGTCAACAAGGTGCAGAATAAGGCCAGCTATTAAATGGAAGAAAGCAAGAAAGCTGGTGGGCAAATTCTTAACCTATGAGAGTGGTGGAGTAGTCGGCAGTGAAACTGGAGGGAAAAGTTTGTTTAGTGAGGAGGGAAAAGGTTGTTTGGTTTTTGAAATGTCAATTTTGGGATATTGGTAGAAATCCAGCTGGATATAACAAGTTTGAAGTGAGATTTAGGAATCAGGAGTTTGGCAGAGTGAGTTTATCTGAAAATGGCATTTGTAAACAGGAAGGATATCTGTGAAAATGAACAACTACTAAGCAGATATTTGCAATGGTCCTCTGTTTAAAATATTTACTTCAAAAAAGAATAATTATGAACAAATAAAAGTTTAATATAAAAATGTTGCATGCATTTAAAATATTTTTGATTCACTTCATTTTTAAGAGAAGGCAAATAGTTATCAGAGTTCTTAGAGAAAATAAACAGATATTTTTGGAAAATACTTGTCCTGGTTGTTAAGATTCAGTGGGGTTTAATGCATCTTCATTTGATTATATCTTGAGGTTGAAGTTTGTCTTATTAGATATTGTTGTCATGGCAACTGAAAATCTAGCCAATGGCAGACAGTCATGCTCAAGCTAAGTGGTTTCTGAGATGCTCATTATCAGCGGCATATATCTTGAGTTAAATATTTAGTTCCCACTCAGATCTAAGAATGACAAATAGGAAAAGTGTATGTTACCAATAAATACATTTCTTTCTTTATGTACTTCTAATTTCTAGAAATTATAAATAGTACTAATTTAGATTATTTAGATTTAGAATTTCAAAATGTATTTATCAGACACTTAATGCCATCATAAAATGTCATTATCATCAGATTCAATATTTTTCTTAGATAATTGGCAGTCAATTTTTTATTCAGCCCATGTAGTTATAACAATAAATGATAAATCTTATTTTCAATATATTGCAATTATTTTCATGTATCATAAAGCATTATTTTACTTATATACATTTATTAAATAAAAGAGTACATTGTAACACAGTGACTTTTGAGAAAAATGTAGTCAGTGAATAGTTTCTATAAAATCAGAGAAGTAAAACTGATTAAGGAATGAAACTAATGAAAAATGTTATTTAAACAAATTTTAAATACTTTAATTTTTATTTTCTTGTGAATGTTGTAAATATCACATTTAAGGATTCAAACTGACTGTTATATATATTTGAAATGAGGAGTAAATAATTGCTTGAAATGTCTGAAGTCAAAATGAGAATTGAGTAAATCCCTGGGTTGACTGCTTTTAGTTCTAGGTACAGCAGGAGAGCATGGTACCATTGACTATGTTCAGCAAATCCAGACATGAAACAAGAGAATTCATGAAAAGTAGATAAATGTGCTTGGGGCCTAGGGTCTGTAAAATGATCAGTTCATGCTGGGAAGTGCTCTGAGTCCAAAGAAGTCTGAATAATAAATAATACTAAGAATGAATGAATGATTAATGATTGTGATGTTTTCTCTTTCTCCATTATTCAAATAAGATTACTATTGACCTAATCATACTTTGCGACTAGCATAATATAAGAGTTAAAGATCAACAGAAAAAGTCCTGTAGTCCTGCTGGGTAAGACTCACATAATAATAACCAGTAAGGACATCAAAACCTCGTTTCTTCCAATCTTAATGAAAATGTGTCAGCCCAGAAAACCACTGTAGCTGATCAGTCAGAACTAACAACGGTTGGAACGGTAATCTTGAATAAGGTACTTCTATCCTATCTGTAGTGTGAAATCTAATTGGTCTTAATAACAAAACCCAATGTCAGATCAGGGTAAATGCTGCAGATCAGAGAAGTAAAGGAACCAGGCACAGAAAGATCTTTTACGTCTACTGAATCATCAGACTGAATGGTGTATTCTGTCTCCACAAATCCTCAGACTAAATGCCAGGGTGTCCTATCTCCTTATATTCCTCTTTCTGCCCAGCAGTATCCCTTCCTGTCTCCACCTCCCTAGCGCTGATTAAAACAATGTGACTCCCATGTACTCACATTAAAGGTCTGAGCCATCACCGCCTGGCTTTGTTTCTTTTTTAGACTGAATCAATCTCACATAGCCCAGGGTGGCCTTGAACTCACAGAGATCTGTCTGCCTCTGTCTTCCCAATGCTGGGATTAAAGGTGTGTGCCACTACTTCCTGGACACTATGGTTAAATAGTGACTAGCTCCCCACTCTGATCTTTTGGCGAGCTTTGTTTATTAGATCACAATCAAAACATCACCACACCTATCCCATATCATAGTGTTGCCCATGCACATGCTCAGTGCTCCTCTAGTTGCTAGGGAAGGAACAGTCTAAGCTACATCTCTTCATACACCCATTAGTAGTACATTTTTCTCAACAGGAGGAGTCGCCTTGTTACATGCCAGCTGTGATGTTTTATACAATGACTGTGGATGAGACCTTAATGTTTTTATTTACATGTGCTATGTTACAATACTTTACTAGACAGAGATTTAATGGGATCAATGAATTATGGGTAAATTATATCCTATATATTGCTAAACCAATCTTGTCTTCAACTCCAACTCAGTGTGATTATTAGTCACCACAGAAATGGTAAATATGACAACCAACAGAGGCTGTGAAAAGCTCTTCACAAGTCTGTAGAGCAGCATGCCCTGGTCAGGCATGAGGAAATCAGGAGGGTTTTTACAGTCACGGTCTCACATGCTCTCAGATCTGTGACGTGTTCTGTACAGTTTTCACCTCCTCTGTTCTCTCCAGTCCTTCTTCTGAAGGGGTGAAAGTTAAAATATATGTTTTCTATTTTTCCTTATAGGCACAATTATTATTGTGGTTATAAAAATCTCACGATGGAAATAGAACTATTCATGTAAAAAAAGAAGCTATTACACCCAATACAATATGAAAAATATTTTTGGAATTAAGTGATAATGTTGCATACATCAGTGTGAGCTTGGAAAAGATAGATATTAACTGCTGAATGTAACAGTCATTTTCATAAAAAATTGGTGCGTGCTATCTAAAGTAAACTTTCTAAAGGTTTTACTATATATATCTGTAAACGTGTTTCATACGTGCTAGGATATAATTTACCCATAATTCATTGTTAAATCTCTATCTAGTATTGTAACATAGACCATAGAAATAAAAAACATTAAGGTCTCATCCATAGTCTAAAATTGTTGCTAGACATATTTATCTACCACCTGCTACCTAAAACCATTGAAGTTTTCCCACCCTTTTGACTGAGGTAAGCCCTTGGAGAGGTCTTCCGATCTAGCCACCCCCACCAGAATAGAAGTCTGCCCTGTTTATTTAGATTTAATGAAATGTTTTAATTTTTTTTTACTGAAAATAGATTTTTAAATACACTATATCCATATTTTTGCTGTCTCTCTCCCAGCTTTTACCCAACACTCTTCATCACACCCACATACTCAAATCCACATATTTTCTTGCTATCTCTCATTAGAAAATAAAAAGGTATCTAATAGTGATAAATTATTATTATTATTAATAGTAGTCAGGTGCTATTTCTCTGTCTCTTCAGGTCTCACGGGACAAGTTTCTATCCTGCCCACCAGTCCCTGCTGCTGCTTATAAATAACGACTCAGAGGCTTAATATTAATTATAATTGTCCTGATGGCTCAGGCTTAACCCATTTTTATTAATGTATATTTTACCCTGAGGTCAGTGGCTTATTACCTCACATCTTTGTTCTCTGGTGGCTGCGGGCATCTTCCCTACTCTCCATTCTTTCTCCCTGTATTTTCTTGGATTTCCCCACTAGATTTTTTCTGACCTGCTATAATCCAGAGTAGCTTTATTCGTCAACCAATAAAAGCAACATATAGTCACAGTATATAGAAGCACAACCCACATCAAATAATAGTAATAGTAATAATAATAATAATAATAAATATATGTGCCTGAGTGTTAATAACAAACTGTAAATTGAGTAGGCAAAAAAGATCCCACAAGAAATATATATATTTTCTTTACACTTAGAGTGTAAAGAAAAAAAGTACCATTACAACATTATGAAATCAAACAAAATAAATAAATAAATAAATAAATACATAAATACATAAATAAATAAATAAAATAAGGACAGCTAAATATCTAAAATAATAACTGACCAGCTCTACTGCTGGTCATGACACCCTTAAGAGTGGTTTGTATACCACGTGAGACCCCATTGGAGAAAACTAATTCTTCATTTTCCAGGGGTTATCAATTGGACACAGACTCTCATTTAGTGATGTGGACTTATGACCACTTCTTCTCTCAGGCTGGGACCCCAACAGGTGTATACAGTTTCTGTGAGTTCATATGTTTATCAGTCCTGTTGTGTTTAGAAGGCCTTGTTGCTTGTTTCTCTCCAGTTACAATGACCGCCTCTTTTGCAGGGTTTCTGAACCATGGGGAGAAAGAACTGATGGATACAGGTCATTAGATACTGAATGTTTAAAATTCATGCTCTATTCTTGGTAAAATTGTGTTTCTCCATATTTATCCACATTATTTGTATTCTATCCACAGTAAGGAAGCTTCACTGATAATTGTTGAGCAAAAATTGTCTTAGGAGCAAATAGAGTGTTGTTAGGAGTCATTTCGTTGCTACATTCCTTTAGCAGAACAGTAGAACAGTAATACTTGGTTTCCTTAAAGTTATATTACCTATTGAGCCTCAAGTTCTTGACAAACCAAGAAGAATCAGGGATAGGTTTGATTCCATTGATTTGGCCTCATATTCAATCAGAAATTGGTTGGTTAGTCTCCAAACAATCTAGACCATTGGTGTTCACCAAAACCTGACAGTAAGGCTCTCTTATTAAAGATAACACGTGCCCAACTCATTGGAAATGTAGACGTTAAACTGATGCCTACCTACGACTTCAACCCCCACTGACTCGTGTTCTTGGTGCTTGAGGATACTCTGTGGTGCCTGAGAAGAATGGTAAACACACCAGCCTAGATACAAATGCTTTAAGCTTCAGTGCTGACCTGTGTTGCAATAACATGTTTCTTAAGGCATTGCTAAACACATATTTCCGATTTTGTTATCTCAGCTTCTCATTGTATTGAAGTTGTTTTTTAAAATCAATTTTTAGGGATTTAACAATTTGTGGTGCTATCAAGTTCATGGGCCTGGGTAATGTTTAATTTTATTTGTCAACTTGATTGTTATTTAATGTTCCCTTTTTTATCTAGACATTGTGGAATATGTGTTTTACATGTAATAAACATTCATGTTCAATATAGATTTTAAGCAATGCATATTATTTTCCACAATGTGTAACTGCCACAAAATCTTTCCAAAGCCTAAACAAAGTGAAAACATTAACAGCTGAATGGATGCAGTTAGGAAAAAAATATCGTCCAGAGTGAGGTAACTCAGACCCAGAAGGAACAATAAGTTATACATTAACTCTACGAACCAATACTAGTTCATAGTATGGGTAGGCACTCTGGGCAGCAGAGGAAAAGGTAAACCGAATGCTGCTACAAAACCTTCCATTTGCGAGGGTTATTACATTCCTGCAAGCTATGCTGGTGCAAAGGTGGCACCAGATTTGTGGGAGGAAAGCACTACTACCTGGTTGAATTTTAGGCCTACTGAATGAGACGGAACCTGTGCCCTATGAGTGATGCTGCTTGGGTGGCCAAGAAACTGAGACTAATATTCCAGGAACCTACAATAAAATCAAATACTACTGGTTTGCTAAAGGAATGTAGCAACAAAATGACTCTTAATAATAGTCTGCTTTGTTCATAGTTAAGTGTCTTGCATCAAAGAATCTTCATCCAGCAGTAGATGGAATAGATACAGAAACCCACATTTGGGAAAGGTATAAGAGAACACTCAGTCCCAAATGGGATGTATATTTATCAAATTCCCACTCCTTAACTTCGGGAGGCAAGGAACTCTTCTGAAAAGGAGGCAGCAATAGTGTGAGATATAGTGGAAACTTAGGACACCATGGAAGTCAAGGGTTTTGCAATGCAGTAACAGAGACTGAGGCAGCATGCACAGGTTCTGCTCAGGTCTAAGCTAGATGGGGTCAGAGGGATGAGAGGTAAGTGATCACAAACCCTAACCCATAAACTATTCCTACTCACAAAGGAAAAGATAGTTTTCATCAATGAAATCTCACTGGGCTTGCAAACCATACTTAAAGGCAAAACCCTTGCCCAAAGCAAACCCAATGGTGTTTTGGTGGGCTCTTTGTCTCATTTTTTTTTGTCTGGGTAATTTAATTTTACCCTAAAATCTTCTAATTCTATATTAGGGTTTACTATTTTGTGCTTTTATAGGATCTCCCCTCTCTCCTTCTCTCTCTATGTGTATGCCTCTATATCTGTATGTGAATTGTATATTTGTTCTTTGATTGTATTTTGCCATTTCCATGAATATTTTGTTCTATTCAACTTTGTTTGTTTTTTATTTTATCTTGTTTTTGAGGCTATATTGTTTGCTAATGAGAGAAAGAAAAAAATTGGATTCCGAGGGGTGGTAAGAATCTAAGCGGCGATGGGGGAGTGGTAACTATAACAATAACATATTATTTAAAAAATCTATTTTCAATAAAATAAAATAAAAATGGTATTTTCCCAGTATAAAAAGAAGAGAATGATCTAATTTTCTGGTCCTCTACTAGAATATTAAAAACACTAAAAATACTTTCAGCAACCTAACTGATTCTAAAAATTTTGGATTTACCAGTCCCATAACCAAGTAAGTAAAATCTCTTTGCATTTTTTACTCTCTGTACAGACATCCTATAGAGTACCCACACAATCTTTGCTAATTAACAACATCATTTCTTCAAGTTTTTTTATATTCCTCTACAAAACCAAAACCAAAAAGCAGCCTGTTAGCATTATGAAGTTGTGTTAATTCCTTCAAAGTTATGCATTTCATTCACTGATATCTATGTGACGTCAATGTGATTGGATCCATACCTTGCTATGACTACAATGAGTTTTCTTCATGTCCAGATTATAGTGTAAATTATTTAATAGTTATTCCCTCCAAAAATCAATGAAACCCTACACATGTAGCATTAACAACATTGAACATATTTTAATGAACTCCATCTATTGGCTCTTCTGCAAACACAGGCAGAAATCAAAAGTCTACACATGTGCCATCCGACAGGTGGACACTATAGTCAGTCACAACTGTGGATGTATTTCAGCTTCATAAAGAGAATTATGTGATCCTACTTGAAATATGTGTGTTCAAGAAGTCTAGAATCTACAATTTACTTAGAAAAAAGGTCTAGCTATCCACTCTTATAAAAATACATATAAAGTAATCATTTAAAAATAATTAATTGAAGAATTAATTGTGTGTGTGTATGTGTGTGTGTGTGTGTGTGTGTGAACCTACATTCATAGAGGTCAAAAAAATTACTGGAGTCAGTCCTGGGGATAAAATTTATATCATTAAGCTAAGCAGCAGGTATCTTCATCTTCTGGATCAAGACAGTCCATGAATCAGGTATCTTTACATAAAGAAGAGAGACAAAAATTATAGATGAAATAGCAAAAATGTTAGCATGTGTATTGTATAAGTCAAAAAGGAGAATACAGTTAAGAAA
>JAQHUG010000147.1:74468-84700 GCA_028555095.1 Dicrostonyx torquatus | reverse complement strand
TTTGTATATTTTGGAGATCAGGCCTTTGTCTGATGTGTGGATTTCATTCATTTTTAATTAAAGAAATTTGGTACAGAAAAGCTGCAAAATGTACTCTAATGGTGAAAAATCATATAGTTTTTTTTTTTAAAATAAGGAACGGAACAAGAATATAACAAGCCAGCAAGTTTTTCAGCAAAGATAAGATTTCAAACAAAGATCAATTTTAAGACTTCCAAAAGAACTATAGATAACTAACAAAGGACTAAGTATTGAATAATATCAGACTTTAAACAACATTTATAAAGGAAGATGATAATAAATAAACTTTTCAAATTTAAACATATTAATTTTGCATAAAAATTTATAGTTTGAATATCTATTATTATATTTATGAAAATAAATGCATGTTATTTCAACCTGCCTTAACCGCTTGTTGAGAAACAGGGTGCATTTGGTGCTCTTGCACATGGGAAGAATGCAAAAGTTTTCTTAGCATTTTTGCACTCAATGGAGTAATGCATAGGCAATAATGACCGTATGCAATATGAGCGGAAAGCCATATGTGCATGCCTATGCTATCACCTGTTTTACAGCTAAGGAAAGAGAATCATCAGTTTCCTGGTCATTTTGGGTCACATAGTGAATTTGAGATCAAACTGACTACACAGAGAAACTGTCTTATAAAAAACAGGAAGGAGAGAAAGAAAGAAGGAAAGAAAAAATGACAGAAAAAAGTAGAAAAAAGAAGAAATAATTGTTTACCAAAACCTAAAAGCAAGAAAATGCTGATATTTATATATGAGAAATTAGGAAAAAATGAAATACACGCCATAAAATGATGACAGGGAAAGAAAACTTCTAATGTCAGCAGAGATTTCCAAAAAATTCATGTATTTTAAAAAGTAAGGACATGAAACTTAGCCATAAAGAAAGAGATGGAAACCTTCATAAAATATCTAATGATACTAATGATACAGCACAGATTTATTTTACTAACAAAGTCTTGTTTGAATAATAACATAGCAAAAATTCTTAAAAATCTAAAATACCTTGTTCCAAAAAAAAGGAAATATTAGGTCACAAAAAAATTACTAAAAAAGTGAAACAAGAAATAAACAAAGATGATATTGATCATTAAAAGGAAAAATACATCATGGTCCACATGCCTATGTGACACAAAGGACACTGAACAAATAAAAAACCTAGAAGAGAAGCAAAAGATGGATTTTCATAGTCCTACTCTGAGCTTTCTCCAATTAATCACTTTTTATAAAAGAGTACAATCGCCATGAATAAGAAATTTAGTGAACCAACACATAAATAATTTATCTAAACAGCTCTTCTAGTGATAATTATGTGGAATATAGATGTATATACAGTTGCTTCTGGGAAAGTTCTGAAAAAGGACCTTATCTTCTTCCATGTAATAATTGAGGGGAAACTGCATTCATGATATTCAGCAAACACTAGAACCCCTTATCAAAATATGAGCAATAGCATATATCTGAATATGTCCTATTAATATTTATAGAGTTTTGTAGAGTACTTTATATGCCAATTTTACATGGCATGCAAAGTACTTTTTCTTTCATATTTATATAAGAGCTGACTAATAGGCTGAGGGACCTTATTTGTTTTTGTGGTAGATGCTAACAAGTGAGCTTGCTTATTAACACTTTTCTACAGCATAAGTAAATTTCTTGGACTACACAACCAGGCACAGTTTAGAAACAAATGATTGATTTCTTTTGCTTGTCTTAGTGAATCTAATGTCACCACAGAACCAGTGAACACTGCAGTAGTGTCCAGGCTATTGTAAAAGTGATAATCAAGTCATCATGAATTTTGACTTACAGGATAGCCATAAAATCTACACCTCTGAATTAAAAGGGTCATAGATCAAGTACTGTCACCTAACTAATTATGTAATGGCACTGAACATTTCAACATTGAGGCTGTATTCAGCTTCACAAGTAAGATAGAACTTGATAGGCCTTAGTTATGGTGATATCTATGAAAATGAAAGAAACAGATGATAGATCAGGAAAAAACACAGTTTTAATTTGTAATGTGTTTTGTTTCATAAAGTCACAGAAAAATCTTTTAGCAAATAAAATACTATCTTTAAAAAGCAAGATTCTTAGGTGCCTTGTTAGAGTTAATTGTGTGCAAATCTGAAGATCACAGTAGGGAAATCACTCTAACTTGAAATGTTCAGCACTGCAAGGAAATCCTTCTGATTATCAGACACACTACAAGTTCAGAATATTACATTACTTCCCTTTAACAGCATAATAAAATACTTCCTTTTTTTGTGAAATAGTCCAATAAGGTAATGTGTAGAACGGAGGTAGATAAAAATAATAGAGTATAACAGAAATTAATACGTGCAAAATGGCTGTTCATACAGACACATTATTCTATTCCACTATGCATACATTTACTTTCATTCTGAAAGATGAGAAAGTGATACAATCCAGGTCTGGATAAGTGGCTCAGTAGTTAAGAGTGTGCATATGGCTCTTGTAAAGAAAGGCAGTTTGGTTCCTCACAAACGTGTGGAGTCTCTCACTTTCATTCCTAACTCCAGCTGTACTGAATCTGAAGCCCTCTTCTAGCCTCAGCTATCATAGAATACATGTGCACATATTCCCATTAAGTCAAATAATAATAATAGAAAAGATATTTTTAGAATGAAAATTAATGTAATTTCAAAAGTATTAATAAATTGTACATCCAGACTTTTATTTAAGTTGCTGTTTAAATTTTGTGTTCCTGTTAAAATAGTCTCCAAGATTCTTAAAAACTGCATATACATATGATTTGAGGAAATATTTATGACATTTATATGAATTTTGATTATCTATAAAAGTTACTAGGAAAAGACTATTATTGTGTGAGCAGTTTGAAATCATAAAGACATTTTTCACTTTGACTTCATGTCCACGGCAGCAAAGCCCAGGAATAGTGTCTTGGTATGTTGTGTTACTAAATTGTCAATAGTGACTAATAAATCTCTGGTCTTGATATACATATCTTTTAAAAGTACTGACCCATACTCATCATACGTGAAAGAATACATACTAATATTCTCAAAGATAAACCAAGTTAAATTTTCTTCCATGAAGTTCACAATATCTATAATTATAAAAATGTATACACCTAAGAACACTGACTCCAATTTTAGCTATTTATGGAAATTCATAAACATGTCCATAAAATAGGAATTTATTACAAAATAATTTGTCATAATGAATGGCATCTAGAAAGGTTTACTACAGGTGGTTCTATAAACTGTTACATGGGCTAGAACCATGGTTCAGTGATTAAAAGCATGGAATATATGCACAGAGGAACTAGCTCATATCCCAGTCCCCACACAGGGAAGCTTACAATTACTTATCAACTCCAGCTCCAGAATTTGATGCTCCCTTCTGCGATCTACATGTACTGCACTTATGCAGGTATTCATACACATATGCACACAATTAAAGCCAGAAATAGTACCTTAAAATGTGGTTATATTATATATGCATTGATTAAAATTTCATTAATTATCATAGCTAGGTCTTTATGATGGCTGTTTTTGGTGTCAACATGACTATATCAAGAATCTGGGTACACCTAAGAGGGATTTTGTGTAATTAAATCACATGAAGTGGGAAGACCCATCTTTAAGTTTGATCTTTTGGAATGAAAAGATACAACAAATTCTGGGCCACAGCTTCTGCTGCATGTTGATATAAAGGGCATGGAAGAAAGAATCATTTTGCTCATTGTCTGCTTGCCTTCACTTTGACTGGCAAGGCCACTCTTTCATCAATGTTGAACCCATTTCTTTTGGATTATGATCTATGATGGACATCAGTGGAGACATCCAGCCTCATGGGGCTTTCCATTGTAGATAGTCATTGCTGAAGCAAAAGGACCACAGCCTATAAGCCACTCTAATAAATGACAATGATAATAGA
This sequence comes from Dicrostonyx torquatus, assembly GCA_028555095.1. NCBI lineage: Eukaryota > Metazoa > Chordata > Mammalia > Rodentia > Cricetidae > Dicrostonyx > Dicrostonyx torquatus. The sequence continues at coordinate 80,747 of JAQHUG010000147.1, read as the reverse complement.
TAAAAATAAATCCATGTGTATATTTATATTCATATATATTAATTAAAATAAAGTATGATATGATTTCAGCCAATGCAGATCACACTACCTGCTTATTTCTATAACACAGAATAGGTTACACACTAAATGTACATACAAGTATATGATTTACCTGAAATCCTAGGAATCAGATGTGTTTCTAACCTTTTGATATTTTGTAATCTTTGAATACATTGAATACATATGATAAGATTTCTTGGTCATGATATACAAACATAAACTCGAAATTCATTTTTCATATACCTGGAACAAATAACCCCAAGATAACTGAGCTTAGTATTTAATTGTATAGTCTCAAAGCACAGTCTGTGTATCATAGTTAAAAGGTCTGGAGTTAATGGTGATTTGATTGCCCTCAGAGACAATGAATCAATTCTTCGTGCCAATGTTTTAACTGTGAACTGTCACAGAGAATTGTGTATAAGATTTTCTGTTTCTTATTTCTACAGTGATTGAGGATTAGAGTTTTACATAATTTTGTCATATGGATTTTAAGATTAAAAATGTTCAATTTGTCATAGTCCCTCTGAGGACAGAAAGGAAATAAGATGGTGAGAACAATATGAATATGTGTTCAGAGTTCTCTGCCGTTAGCTTGAAATGTAAAAAATACAATGAAGTATTGACAATACTCAAGTACAAATTTTAGAAACTCAAGACTCAGATTATTCTTTGAAATGAACCGTTTCAAAGTAGCATCAAAACATATAATCATTTATATATCAAAAGAGTATTGTCTCTTTATCTTGAGTTGTGTTGTATAATATTACTGATAGTATAATAAAATTACATTGATATATACCACCAAAGCAAATATTCATTACAATTATTAAAGGGCAGCTAAAATTGGAATAATAAAAACCAAAGATATATAATGAACAAATAAAAATGACAAACCAAGATCTAAACTAAATTTATTTATTTATTATTTATCTTATGTGTGTGTACTCACACACACATGGGGTGTTATGCAAGTGGAGTTTACAGAACGACAGTCAGCAGTTGAGATTAGATTTTTTTTCTGTGTCTTGTGGCTGCAGGATCTCTCTTTTTTGCTTGGTGCTGTCCACTTTAGGTCACTGAGTTGCAGGATTTCTTCATCCTTTGTGTCCCATCACCCTCCGAAGTGTTGAATTTAGAAACAATTTAGTTATTTTACCTTAACCCTGGGAGTCAAACTCAGATTTTTAGGCCTGTAAGGGAATACTTTTAACTACTCAGACACGTTTCTACACTCAAATCTGATACTTTGAAAGAATTTTGAGAAATAAGGAAGTTAATAGATGGTTAATATACTACTTTACTCTTGTTTCTCATGCTTCTACATATTTTTATTTATCTATTGCATCTAGAATAAGAATTTTTGAATAAGGGATTTTGTAAAACTCCTCGTTAGAGAGGTGCACAATTCAGTGTTTATGTTGGTTATGCAAATGGAGTTAATGAAGCACAATGAAGCTTTGTTGGAAGGCCCTGCTGCTGGGGTTGTAGTTCACCAGCTACGACCAGTTATCTAAGCTCAGAACACTCCAAAATGTAAGACCACCTCCACCTGCAGGGGCTGTTGTAACTTATGCTATGGACATCAATAAAAACACACAAGTTGTCCAATAGTTATACAATAGCATGCAACACCCAGAAAAAATTCAGTAAATTAATTACTTATGAGCTTTGCTTAAAGGTAAGGCTTAGACTCTTTTATGAATAGTTTCATCTTTGTGAACATGAAAATTAAATATTTTTGCAAAATTGTTTTAAAGACATGACAAGTACAAGAGCATTTGAGACCAGAGACTGAATAGATTCTGTGAAAAAATATCTACTACTAAATGATGAATTCTCTGTTTGGATACTCAGTAGCTAAACTAGAGTATTATTTTTAGGAAGAAATAGTAAATTTCTGCCTCAAACTAATCCTCATTTTAGTCTCAGTGAATTTTTGCAACATTTGTGTGCTGGCACTGGACAGCAATGAAAGGCTGAAGACATGTTCTACACTGGTTACAGATATAGACACACATTGTTCTCTCTTTGGAACTTCTTTCCAATTTATTGTATCATTAGCAGAAATGCAGGATGTGTATGTTTCTACCTGCAAAGCTACATTTTCTTCCATTTTTATTGTTAGGTTTTAATAAAAAAAAAAAGAGAGAAAAAAAAAACTGTTCAAAACAAAGGGTAAAATAGAGCAGAAAGGATTTAGCTTCTGGTTAATTTAAAAGGTTTTAAAAATCGTTTTGAATCTATTTTTTTCTCTTTGAGTAACCACAGTACATAATGACAGTACTCAGAATTAATGTACATCCCAAACATTACAACGGTATTCACTGTAGCTTAGCAACAGCTAACCCACCTCCCTCAGCTTGTGGATTTCCATCACCGGACCTGGGAGGCCACAGAAAATTCAATTCACTCTAAATTTCTTATGTTAGCAGTTAAATGTTAAGCTCTTGTTTACAGAAAGCTTTGCGAATTACCAGTTTGATTTTAGCAGGCTCTGTTCTGCACAACCAGAAATGCAAGCCATTTCCTTTAGAAAGGAAGGAGGTGACTTAAAATCAGTTCTTTCTCCCTGCTCTCTCCTGTCGCCACATGTTCTCCACTTAACTCAAGATGGCTTCCAAATAAAAGGAGAAATCTGTCATTCAAAATATTTACACTAGAAATTGAAAATTCAAAATCTACTTGCAATAAGTATGGAAAAATCACAGTAAAAGTATATTACAGGAATATTAAAAAAAAAGCTGAGTTTTAGAATTTGAGGTTAAGTGGTTTACCACTTGCTTCTTGACCTCTAGTAAGACTTAGTTTCTCTTATATTCTGATTTTACAGATAGTATTTACAAGATCTACAAGACTTTAAATTGTTATTTAACAAGTAAGTGGATTTTTAAAATTTTTATTAGACATGTATATGTAATATATTATTATATATTTCCAACACAATTGCTTTCAGGTATGCAAAAACAAATGAGAGAACATAGTGCAAAATTAATAAAATTCTTTAAATTGAGAATATTTAAAAAATAGAGTGTGCACTTTGTCCTGTACTATTCTAGAAGAGCACTGATGGGTGACCCTGGGTGGAGGAGTCACTCCTTAGGGCAAGCTTTCTCCTAACAGTGCTCTGGAGAGACGACAAAGGCAGTGTACAGTTTACACAAGTGTGCTGAACAGTGTTGTCGTCTGGCATCACCAGAGAATTGTGAAATTCTCACAGAAACTGAAATGTGTTTGTTTATTAATTATATATTGTATATGTATAAGTTATGCACACACACAATATGTCACAACTCTAGTCAGACAAACGGTGTCAATTTGAGAGCAGGAAAATGAGCGTGATTAGAATGAGTGTAGCTGGGAGGGACTGCAGAGTGGAAAGGGTTAAGGAAAGTTATATAATATTGGTTTAGCTAAACTCACAATAAATAATGTTTCCATTGTAGAAATGATATGTTATCATCACTTCCCTGAAAACATTTGCTTTCTCAGGAGCTGTGAACTGGAACATCTTCCCTCTTGGCTGAGAATGTTATGTAGGTCTAGAATCTGTTGAATTTCTTCAGAGATGGAGAGGAAACACTCTTTTCTCTTTTTTGATTCCATTTTATTTATTTCATTGATTTATATATTTTTGAATACTATATTGATTTAAAATTAGATAGGAGACAACATGGCTGCATTCTGGATCTTACAGGAAATGTTTTTATATTTTATTTTATTTTTTAAAAAAGAAAATCTTTTTTTATTTTACGTACCATTCCCAGGTTCCCACCCACTTTCCTCATTCCATTCTCTCCACCTATCCCCCCACCCCACCCCCATCCACTCCTCAGGGAGGGTAAGGCACATTGCTTTGAGGAAGGTCCAAGGTCCTTCCTACTATATCTACGCTGAGCAAGGCATCCATTCAAAGAGAAAAGGTTCCAAAACGCCACTACAAGCAGTAGGAATAAATCCTGGTGCCACTGCCAGTGATCCCACAGTCTGCCTCAGTAATACAACTGTCACCCACATTCAGAGTGACTAGTTTAGACCTATACTCTTTCATTCCCTGTCCATCTGTATTTGGTGGACTCCCATTAGCTCAGAGAAGAAGTTTCAGTGGGTGTCCCCACCATGGTCCTAACCTCTTTGTTCTATTCTCACTCCTCCCATGATAGAACTGGACTTTGAGAGCTCAGCCCAGTGCACTGTTGAGGGTCTCTGCCTGTTTCCATCAGTTGCTAAAGGTTCTATAGTGACATTTATGATATTCATCAGTCTGACTACAGAGCAAGGCCAGTTCAGGTCCCCTCTCTTTTATTGCTTAGAGTCTTAGCTGGGGTCCTCCTTGTGGATTCCTGGGAATTTCTCTAGTGCCATGTTTCTTGCTAGTCCCACAATGGCTCCCTCAATCAAAACATCTCTTCCCTTGCTCTCATCTTTGTCCTTCCTCCATCTCGACTATCTCACTCCCTCAAGTTCTCCTCCCCGCCACTCTTCTCTAACCACTTTTTTTTTAAAGAACTGAGATCCATAATAATGGGGGTCCCCTTTGTCCTGTAAGCTGCAATGTGCAGGCTGAGCTGTGTGCGCTTATTTGCATTTACCTTGGGGAATTCTGGCATAAACAAAATTCATGTAGACATTTACATTATCAATTCAAAATTTAGAGGCCTCTTTGAGATACATGAGTATGTATGGATGTAAGTTTGTATATGTGTGCCTGTGAGTTATACTTGTAATCAGTTTTGCATTCTTTTTAATAAATTAATGTTATCTAATGTATGAACTTTTTTATTGAATTTAAGTACATTCTCTTTTTCACTTACATTATCTCTAAGAATTATATTATAAACATTAAGGTAAAATAACCTACCTCAGGTTGGTTATAAGATAACTAATGAGCGTCAGAAACTATATTTTCCTAAGGGACACTTCCTTCCTTTCTATTTTAATAACTACTTAGACATTAAATTCATAATATTATTTTACTATGATTATTATTTACTACATTTTTGTGGTTTTTAAAGTAATTGAGAAAAGACGGGACATCACAGACATGAAATAATACACTTCATTGTATTTGCTTCGTTTCTGTTACTTTCTTCTCTAAATTTATGCTTACTATCTGCTCTCAGTTCCTTATTTCAAAACAGCATTGCTTACACTTAGCTTCTCAGTGTTGTTATCGTCAAATACATTATATTTCTGAATGAAATAGCACAAAAATATAACTACACACATTATTTTATAAACTTGCATTTTAACAGGTTAAGAAAAAAAAGAAAAAGAAATATGCAAATACAGATTTTTTATATTTTCCTATATAATTACCTATACTGGCAATCGTTTCTTCTTTGTGCTTATATGATTGTCTGGTATCTTTTGTTTCCAGTCTGAAAATTATTTTTAGCACTTGTTTGAAGGATAGTATTCTTTTTTTTTTTCCTTCTCGTATCACGCTTTTATTGGAGTCTCTAGATTGAGGGGAGAGCAGGAGGCGAAGAGAAGGATAGTATTCTTGCAACAATTTCTATCAGTGTTCAGCTAACAAATGATAAATACTAAACGAATGTATAAAATCTGGTTTTCTAGAATGTAGAATTTCTTAGTTAACAGATAATTACTTTAAGGTGCTTTATAACACAAAGCAGTCTGACATTCTTTTTCCCCAGTATAATGTTTTTACTGATTATTTGAGAATTTCACATCTTGTCCTCCAATCACACTCATTTCCACTTTTCCTGACTTTACCAACTCACCCTTGCCAACTCCCTATGAAAAAGATGAAGAGAAATACATCCAATTTGTGTGGTCCATATACTCACTAGAGCATAGTCAAACTCTAGTGTCCTTCCCCGTAAAGAAAAGGGTGTCCTTCCCCACCCTCACCCCAGCAGAGAGCCATCCATTGTGGAGAGCTAACCCCTTCAGCATCTTTCTCACAAATTTTAAATGTTCTCACTGTATATTGGCATGTATAGGAATGCGAGTAGATCAATATCTATTATCCTGAATAAAAATCAAGTCCAAATTGGTCAAAGACCTCAAATAAAATCAGTTGCACAGAAGCTGTACTGACAGCTGAGAAAGTGGGGGAACATTCTCAAACTCACTGGCAAAGGAAACTATTTCTTGAATAGAACACCAATAAAGCATGAAACTGAAATATTGATAAGGCAAAAGACATCATAATTCATACAGAGAAATAGCCCACAGAATAAGAAATTTTTTTAAACTTCACATCTCAGAGAG
>JAQHUG010000147.1:54299-65889 GCA_028555095.1 Dicrostonyx torquatus | reverse complement strand
TTTTTTTCAGAACACGTTTTCTCTGCAGCTTTGGGGCATGTCTGGGAAACTAGCTCTTATAGACCAGGCTGGGATTAAAGGAGTGTACCACCACCCCTGCCCAGCGACTTTGATAGTTTAATCTTCTCAGAGAAATAGGAGTGGAATTCAGACTATCCAAAGTGTAAGGGAATTGTACAACACTGTATATGACAATGTACAATGTGTATATATATATATATATATATATATATTGAGAGAGAGAGAGAGAGAGAGAGAGAGAGAGAGAGAGCTGTTGCTGTCACCAGAGATCTGGTGTGTTACTCCATTATTTCTTACCATATTTCTTTCAGACAACATCTCTCAGTGAACCTGAAGATAGACTGGTTATAATGGAGCCTCATAGATCTACCTATACTTACATGTACACATGAGATAGAATTCCACAGTGGATTGAATTTAGTTCAGTTGATACAGTGTATTATTAATAAGACAGCAGATAGAAATGAAACTTATGCCATGTAAATGCTAAATAAAATAAATATTTGACAATCTTGATGCTCTATTTTCTGAGTAAAATTTTGCAAGATCAAAATCATATTATAAGCTTCATGGAGACTTAAATACTGATGGTGTTATCGTATACAATCTAAATAGATGAGACCCAAAAAAAAAGCACGGTGGATATATACCATATAACTAATGGTAGTAGGTTATGTAACATTTATTGATAGTTTAAATTTTGTAGTACTAATTTCTGTTAATTATAAAACATGCAAATATCTAGAATTTTGAAAAGAAGTTGGGATCATGCAATTGGAGCAATTTAGAAAACCACGTTTTCTCTGTGGAGGCTCAATGTGTCATGACATGTTGATCTCTTGGTACTTTGTCTGAACTGTCACTCTAAGGTGTCACATACCTTGAGCACACTCTTATCATGAATCCGAATTGAACACATCGGTAGTTCTATTTAGATATATCATGAAAAATGTGTCTAATTTTAGGATCTCATGATTTTGCTCAATAACCACATTTTTCCTTCAATCCACAAGTCTCTTCTCACAGTGATGACCTGGTCACAATGCACTTTGATTCTATTTCCTGTGCACAGCTTTATATATTTCTACCTTTCTCATAATTTCCTTTGCAAAATTCAATCTTTAAAAAACTCTTCCATTGTTTTGGACTGCCTCATTGTTTAAGAAAATATTCTACATATGAATGTCCAATGTGTGTGTGTTGTGGGCATGTTTGCCGCAGTGTACTTCTGGAGCTTAGGTGACAACTTCATGGAGTCATTTCTCCCCATTCACCTTTACACAGGTTCTGAGAATGAAAGTCAGACTGATAAGCATGCACAGCTTTTGAATATCTTGTCATGTCAATAAAGAGAATTTTTGTCTTCTATAAAATAATCTCCAATAACAGAATAGGAATAACCTCCTCACAAAATGAATAGCTCAGGTTTTTTTTTAATTTTACTATTATAATATTTCGATCATCAATGTGACGTTTAGAGAATAGGCATTAATTAAAATGACAGTTGATGCTAGTGAGTGGTACATACACAGGTTACCAATTCAAAATGTGTGTTTGTTTATGTGTATGCTGAATAAAGGAAAAGTAATCATTCCTGACAGCATCCACATATTCAGAGGCAAAATGTTATTTTAAACTCCCTTGTTAACTAATGTGTTTAGGAGCTGAGAAGATGATGATGTTCCCCCTCATCACAGAGATGTTCCGAGAAGAATAATTTTTCCCATGGTGGTGTTACAAATGGATGCCATATTAAATACTTCTATCGCAGTTCGATGATCATGAAGGCAGCATCTGAAAGAACCTGTGCAGTATCTGTCAGAAAAGTTTCACTTTCAAAGTTGGAATCTGATGATAAAAATTAAAGTTTTGATAAAATGGTTTATTTATTATTTTATATGATATATAGTTTTTAAATATGTATGTGTAAGTAAATTAAATATTGTGATTAGACTTTTGAATATTTAATCTGAATTATGAGAGTACATATTTAATTTCCTTCTGGGAATGTGGAAAATTACTTTATGTTCATGTTTATTGTATCTGTCAGCACATATATTAAACAGATGAGAAGCTCTCAGTAGTGACATAGAGCATATATGTGCCAATTGAAGATCTACTGCACATGATAAATTGAAAGAATTGCAACCTTGATTTTTCCATCTCACAAATTTAACCCTACCAGGTTTACTCAGATGATTTACTAAAATTATCTCCATTTGTTTACTCTTCTTATTTCTGCTAAAACTCAAGCTTAGTCGTAACCTTACAGAGTGAGACCTGAGCCCATTATTTTTAAATCTATCATCCATATTTCTGGTTGCTTACTCATAGCATAGCATCTTTTCATTAGTTATAAAATACAGATTTCTTTTGAATGTTGTGCTTCATCTAGAATTTAAAATTCTATAAAATCATGAAATTGTGGTGGACATTGTTGGTGTATAATAAATAAATCATTATATTTAAGGAGCAATAATCAGTCTTATGGATCAAACTGACCAATAAAAAGACAGAAAGAAATTATGTCCAGTAAAAACATTTTAAAACACTCACTCATTCAAAATCTCTAACTTGGTTTAAATTTTTGAAATTTAAGCTGTTGACAGTGACTGCTCATTTGTTTCCTAGCATCCTAGATCCAAAATAATCACACAGAAACTGTATTAATTAAAACACTGCTCAGCCTACTTATTAACAAACTTTCACATCTTAAATTAACCCATTTTTGTTATTTTGTATTTTATCACAAAGCTCATGGTTTGCCGGTAAGGTTTTCAAGCCTATGTCTCCTTCTTCAGCAACTTGTTGTCCCTCTGACTCCACTTTCTTTTCCCCTCTATCTCCTTGGAATTCCCATTTTACGATATTCTGCTCTTCTGTAGGCCAAAAACAGCTCTATTTATTAACCAATAAAAGCAACACAGAAACAGAAGGACTTCCCATACAACTAAGCCAATGAAACTTCTTTATCATTTAGGCTATTTTAATTCAATTTACGTTTATATCCAATTCCATTCAGAAGCCTTAATAGTAAATGTTTGGTACTCATCCTTGAATATAGTCATTACCATTTTTCCTTTCCACTGTAAAGGTTATTTTTCCTGGATTTCATTATTTCATACCCAGGACACTTCTCAAGTAAGTCTAGTATATACATACACATACACACATATGTATATGTGTGTGTATACGTGTACATATATACATATGTATACATGTATATGTATATATGTATACGTATACAGACATATATATCTTTTAAAAAATTATTATTTTTGTGACCTTTTCAAACTTATGTACAACCTAGCAGGATTGTATTTCCTCTACATCTCTGGTATGTTAGAGCCATACAATATATTCCTTTTCACTTTCATATCCTCTTTTTTCTTTTTTTTTCCTTTTTGGTAACCCAGTGAGCCTGATTAGTTCTGATAGCATGTGCATGGGTGTGAGACCATACAGGGAAGCATGAGAAAACTCCTACTGGCAATAATTCCTAAATGTCAATGACTTCTTCTACCCCAGAATCCAACAACAGTTAATGGCCTTTCAGAGAGCATCTTGAGCCCCTTGCCTCTCATGCTCATGGAAGTTATTGTCTCTACCCTGTCCCAGAGCTGCTACAAATATTTCATATAGTGAAAATTAATCTTATTGAGACTTACTCCTATTCACTGGAGAAATTTTAAGACATTTCCTCTAGCATCTGACACTCCCAAGTGATTTATAACCTACAATCTTTACCAGATCTTTTTCCATCTAATTTTTCTAATTAGCAAGTATCTTTTAATCTGTATTAATTCAGCTTATATATCAATTTCATATTTTCATTAAATTGTAGTTCCTGTGCAGACAAAATTATTTCCCTGCTTTTTTGTCTTGTGTTCTTTTCTTTCATTGCAGTCATGGGAACTTCACTACTGGCTAATTATTCTCTCTCTTATGTTTACTATATTATAAGATCTTTGATGAGAAGTGCCATGCTTTTTGAACATACATATTTATGGAAAACATAGAATCAATTTTATATTAAAACAAATGGACCTAGAAAAGAAATAACGTACGTTTTCAAGAAGAAAATAAAACATGAACCTCAAAGGTATGTCTACCTTGTGGGTCATGATTAAACTTCAGCATAAATGACCCCAGCAGATGAATCATTAAATATGTCAACTTTCCTTCACTAATATCCACGAATAGAGTGTATTGCTATGGCTACTACTTGATGGTAAAATGCTTCTCATCCATTTAAACATTCTAAAAACCTAATTATTTTTATTTGAAAATTAAAACATAGAGAAAACCCAAATGCATTACTTTAGAATAACAGTTTTGATTCATTTACATCCTTGTAGTGATGGATCAGGAAACACAAGGATTGGCAGGCATGATAACTATATGGTTAATTCATTCACAATGGACTTGTCCAGTACTACTCATGCAGATTTTATTAATGATCTCTAACACAAAAACAAAAGGACAATGATTCTCTCTCTCTCTTTCTCTCTCTCTCTCTCCCCCTTCCTCTCTTTTCTTTCTTTCTTTCTTTCTTGTTATTTAGAAACATATTATTAATGAATCATAATGTTAAGAAATTAGTACCTGCAGTAGGGGCTACTGTGGTTTTTCTCCTATGAGACTCATGCTGAGGCTTCACCTTCATTGTGGTATTAAGAGGATAGAAGCAGGATGTGATAACTGTAGGAGGGGGGATAGACATTCTAATATCAGGGTACAAAGAATCAGACAAAAAAATAAACCAACAAACAAAAAACAAACTAAAATGGTGAAAATGTAGTCACACTATCTATGTGCCTAAAGAAGGAGTCTTTGTAGTGAGGTTAGGATCAAGCCATCAGATTGAAAAATCCATAATTGGATATTTGTGGCTCTATATATGATTTGTAGGAAAGGAATTGTGACCACAGGGGATATACATGCTAGCTTCTTACCTCTTATGATATAAAATCTTGCTTGCCTTGTGACTGTGATATTAGGAAATCCATAATCATAGGGAGCCCTTTGACTTTGCAACAAAATTGTGAGGCAAAAGTAAGTTTAAAAAGTTACTTATCCTGTTCTTGTGCTATTAGCAACAGAAAAGTTACTACGACAATTCTGTTTTAATATTAAGAACTAGGTATTTCTTTAAATGGTTTTAAGGTATTAACAGTTATTAGATACCCTGTAATACTCAAAATACAATAAAAATAAACTAATGCTTTTAGTTTTCAAGTACCATTTTTATGTATCCTAAACAAGAGTTGTGTCCTTCCCTCCTATATGAAACTAGGACTCAAAAAGTAATTAGAGAATTTACAAACATCCCAACAGGAACTAAACAATTCTGAAACATGTTGCATTGACACAGTTTTTCTACTTGAAATCTGACAGTCTTGAATAGTTATAACCCAGCAGCACTAGACCCACACAGGTAGGTGATATTTAATCTGCCAATGAAAATAAGACTTGAAATGACAAAAAGTGAATTAAAATTAGTTCTTATAATTGGTTGACAAAGAGTCAACCAAGCCAAAAAGCAAAGTCACCATGCTTGCCTCCCTCTTGACATGTTACCGCTTTCTCATTATCTCTCTACACTACATGCTGAATATGTCTATAAGTTTTTCTGACATATATTGAATTTCTAAATAGTTTTCTATATTTATTTTTCTTCATTGTGAATCTGTTCTTTTACTGAGTTTTCAGACGTCCTTATGACCTCAGCATTAATTTCTGAACCCTCTATCCTTTTCCATTTGTTTATGTGAAATTTTTCCTTAATTTGTCAGTTTTGACCTATAATTTATGCTATTTCACCCGCTTTGTAACATAATGTTATCTGTGAAGGATTGTTTCATTTCTGCTTGATATGATTTCTTTCACTAACTCAATTCTATAATTTATTCATCTCCAATTTTACATGTTCTAATTAATTATAAGTATTTTAAGTGGAGATTTTAAATTACTCATGATATTCTAGTGCCTAGATAATATGGGGCAATGTATTGTGTTATAATTATAGAAAAATAAAAAAAAATAAAATTATGAAATTGATAATTGCAATGCTTCATGATTTCTAGAATATTAAAACAATATATTATACTATTATATTTCATTACAACTCAGTATCTTGTGTAATTTAAGAGAATGCTTACAAAAATAATACCATAATATATATTGTTTAACACTAATATGAAATCAAGTCCACCAGTTTATTTTTTAACACATTTTTGTGCTTATAAAATATTATTATTATAAATCTCACACTTTCTTTTCTTCTGTGAAATGAAGAACATCTGTATAAATCTAAGCATGTGAAGTTTCCAGTGTAAAACTGGACAAGAACTCTACCTTAATTTTCATTGATCAAAATGAGACTGAGTTAATTTTTTGAGAAATAAACTAGGTTTTTTCATTGCCTCTTTTTCCCTTGTGGCAGTATAAATGTGTGAAACTTGCATCTTGTGTTGATAGCACCTGACAAAAGGAGGAGACTTAGTCCATTTCTCCCTCTGCAGTGTCTGTGGAATTCTGTTTGTATGTATTTGGGATTACTTCCCAGTGCTGTCATCCATGTGAAATGAGGCTCAGAGAGTCTGGGCACTTCCGTTTCCACTGGGACTCTGTGGATGAGTGGCCTTTACTTCACGTCTACCTATTTCTCTGATTGAGCCTTGCTCATGGATACTTGCAAATGGGCTATCTTCACAGGCCCTCCCTAGTTGTTATATACAGGTCTCAAGTCTGTATGCAAATGTGCATTGAGCATGTAACTTATCGACTTCTACTGATTTCTTTACATTAGTGTTTATTCAGTTTTATTTAATTCTATTCTGGTGCCTAATTCTCAGAATACTCTTGTGCTATATTACCATTTAAAGTTTGGTTATGGTTTGTAAAATCTATTTTTATTATTTTTGATATTACAATTTTAATTACAACATTTCTCCCCTCCAAACCCTGCCATATATCCATTTATACTTTTTTTTTCAAATTCATGGTTTCTTTTATCACTAATTATTGTCATATATATGTATGTATATGTATATATGCATCTATTTTTACATTATGAGTAATATATATATATAAAAATTGAAAGTCAATTTTTAATTTTTTTACGTTATAAATAATACCAGTCAAAATTCCCACTTCCTCCTTTCCTCCCTCTTCCCTCAGTCCCTCACCCACCTTCCCCATGCCCCTCTCAGGTCCTAAGAGAGGGCAAGGCACCTTGCTCCGTGGGAAGTCCAAGGCCCTCCCCCCTACATCCAGGCTTAGGAAGGTATGCATCCAAAGAGAATAGAATCCACAAAACCCAGTACATGCAGTAGAGACAAATCCCAGTACCATTATCATATACTCTCAGTTTGCAACATTCAGAGGGTCCAGTTTGATCCCATGCTTCTTCATTTCAAGTCCAGTTGGAGTTGGTGAGCTTTCATTAGCTTAGGCACACTGTCTTAGTGGGTGAACCATCTCCTCATGGTCCTTACTTCCTTGCTCATATTCTCACTCCTTCTGCTCTTCAACTGGACCTTAGGAGTTCAGTCCAGTGCTTCGATGTGGGTCTCTGTCTCTATCTCCATCTGTCGCCAGATTAAGGCTCTATCGTAATATTCAAGATAGTCATCAGTCTGACTACGGGGCAAGGCCAGTTCAGTACCCCTCTCCTCCACTGCCACAGATCATCCCTGTGGACTCCTGGAAACTGTTCCAGAGTCAAGCCTCTGCCAACTCCAAAATGGCTCCCTCAATTAAGATATCTCCTTCCCTGCTCCCATATCCATTCTTCCTCCATCTCAACCATCCCACTCCCACAAGCTCTCCTCAATCCTCCCCTTCTCCTCTCTCTTTCCCCCTCTCCTCTTCTTTTAACCCCACTCCCATTCCATGCTCCCAACTTTTGCCTAGCCATCTTGTCTGCTTCCAATTTCCAGAAGTATCTAAATATATTTTTCTTTGGGTTTACCTAGCTTCTGTAGGATCATGAACTATAAGCTCAATGCCCTTTGTTTATGTCTAAAATCCACTAATGAGTGAGTACATACCATATTTATATTTTTGGGTTTGGGTTATCTCATTCAGGATAGTGTTTTCTACTTCTGTTCATTTGCATGCAAAATTCAAGATGTCATTGATTTTTACCCCTGAGTAGTACTGTAATGTGTAAATGTGCCACACTTTCTTTATCCATTCTTCAGTAACACTAACCAAGGAAGTGAAAGATCTATTTGACAAAAACTTTAAGTCTTTGAAGAAAGAAATTGAAGAGGATACCAGAAAATGGAAATATCTCCAATGCTCTTAGATTATTGGTAGGATCAACATAGTAAAAATGGCCATCTTACCAAAGAAATCTATAGATACAATGTAATCCCCATCAAAATCCCAACAAAATTCTTCACAGACATTAATAGAATAATTAACTTTATATAAAAATAACAAAAACCCAAGATAGCCAAAACAATCCTTACAATAAAGGAACTTCGGGAGGCATTACCATCCCTGATATCAAGCTCTATTACAAAGCTACAGTAATGAAAACAGCTTGGTATTGGCATAAAAACAGAGACATTGAAACAACATTCAATTGCTCTTAGTAAATATTTGAATATTATTTTGTAGTAGAGCAACAAAAATTACTGAAGGGTTTATTCAATATTTAGAAAATTCTATGAAATTAACTCTCTTCAATTCTTGTGTATGTATTTTTGTTAGTTTTGATTGTTTGAGGTCGTTGTTGCTTTTTTTTTCTCATCAAATTTTTATTGAGTACTTCAGATCAGCCACAAAATGATAACCAAAAACAGATACCTAAACATTTTGTGTTTTCTTAAGCTTTGCATTTTAATTATCATCAAATGTAGACTGAACAGAAGTAAAATTACAAAAGCTACTATTTTATTAAAATTGTATTATTCTATCATGCAATATAATCTGAATATAGGTTCTAGATAGCCCAGAGACCTAGGGAAAAAAAAACACTGCTGGTCTTGAAAATAGTAGCAGAAAAATGGCTTCTAATGATATTCTGTTATACCCCCAAATTGGTACCTTGTTTAGACATCATCAGAGATGCGGCCTCCTGCAGAGACAGTCAGATATGACACACAGAGAGATAGTCCTTGGAACACTCAGCTCTAAATGGGTTGTCTCCATCCACTCTTTTCCCCTCAGAGCACAGGAAAACCTTGCAAAAGTAGGCAGAAGGAAGGGAGAAGACAGGAGATGGAGGACACCAAAAGAACAAGATCCCTAAAAGCAACTGAGCAAAGCTCATATGAACTCACATAGACTGAAGCAGAATGTGCAGGGGCAACACTGAATATATTAACATAACTTTCAATTTGTACTTTTATGGGACTTGTAAATGTATAAAGGAGTGGATCTCTCATTCTTGTGCCTTGTCTTTGGGTTCTTTAATTTTTTCTGTTGGGTTATCTTGTCCAGCTTCAATATGTGTTTTTGTTTGACTTAATTATATTTTATTAGGTTATGTATGATATTGTCTCCTAGAATCCTGTTATTTTGTAAAGAGAGGAAGAAATGGAGTGGACCTGTTTCTTAAGATGAAGTATGGAGTAACTGGGAAGAGTAGAAGGAGGAGAAATAATATTCTAAGTATCTTAATACATCTCATTTACATGTTTTACTACAAAGTCTCTTCCAGAAGGCTCCATGGGACATCTTCAGATTACTGAACAACACAAGGGTTAGGAACTCCCCTTTCTTGCTATTTATCAGTGTTAAATTAGAGTTCTTATGTATTTAACAAAACAGGTGTTTTAAAGCTTTGCAATTATTAACTGTTTACAGTATATCAGGGAAGATTTTAGAACTGTAGTGATTGTGAGGTTATATAGTTGGACAAAGTTTGTGAAAGTTGTTTGTGATTCCTGAAAAAGAATTGAACAGAACCTTCATGTAATCTAATTTAACTTCATAGTAAATGTGCAGACAAAGGATAAAGACTCAAATATTTCGGTTAGCTGCCATATTTGCAAACATTATTAACAATAGAAAAAAATAAGAAAAAACAGTTTGCTAACAGATGATTAGACAAATAAAATTTGGACTTTTTAGAATATTGCTAATTACGAAAAATATAAAAGGTCTGACAGCATAAAAAGTGAGATAAAACTCTAGAGAAATAAGCATATGGTGAAATACTTATGGCCATGAAATTCATGGCAACAGAAAGTAAAATGGTGATTGGCTGGAGAGAAAAGAGGATATGAAATTGTGTAAAATGAGTAGCGTGTTTAAGTGGACAAGTTCAGATAGTTCTCCAGACAGATAACCTCTCCAAATATAAAACCATTAACTATCTTTAAAAACCCATGAATTTGAAGACCATCTCAGTCAAGGTTGCTGATAACACTGATAGATTCTCTCTCTCTCCCTCTCTCTCTCTCTGACTCTCTCTGTCTATCTCTCACTGTCTCTCTCTCTCTCTCTCTCACTCTCAGTCACTATGTGTGTGTATGTGTTAAATAAAATAGCCTTAGAGTTATTATAGGCCTTCTAATCTTGAGAGGGTAAGGAATGGATTAAGGATATACACTCAATACTTTATGGTGTTACATGTCAGAAATCTGATATAGGTCTCAGCAGATTAAAATGAAGTCTACTTCTTTTCACTGTTATAGAGGGAAACTGTTACCTGGTTTACCTGTCTAGTTAGTAGGGTTCAGGGCTCTGTAGGTAGAGCAATGAGGATTCCATCAGGCCCAATTATAGTTTAAATTTCTACAAAAATTTAAGGCCATTCTCTTTCTATAGAGGCTATTGCATATTGGGATTTCTGCCACAAGATTTTCCCTACCACTCAAACACATACATGTAGCTATTCTCTTCCACTTTCAAAGAAAAAAAAACTGGAATGACAGTTATTTTCCATATTGTATTTTAGGGAAATACCATTATGTGAATACATTAACGCTGTGAAAACAGCCTATGCTGCAGGATTGGGAGAATTATTGTTGTGAACATTATTGCAAAACAGAATCAATAGTAAAAGTGACTTAATATGTTTACGCTTCACATCATTAGTGATAGCGAATGACTTTGATAAGGTGTCTTTATTTCTATATATAGATGGCCATTCTTTTCTAAACAGAAGAGTCTGTAGATGAAGATAAACACTGGAGTTTAATAGAATAAACATGTTGCTGATTTTGATTTAAACTTACTGTACTGTTCATAAAAAGCACAGATTTAGTGGATCTAAACTCTACCTTCATTTTCAGCAGTAACTTCAATCCTTCTTCTATGTCCCTAACATGCTGTTAGATTATTTATTCGGGACAATAGACCTTACTGTGGTTAGCAAGAAGGAAAATACCTAATGAACTTGCAATCAAATAATAGACAACATAGAAGTTTTTATATTGAATCTTAATTTGTTCTTCTTTGAGATTTACATGAAATCAACTTTATGTATAATCTTGTGAAATGAGATTTCCAAATAAAAATACATGAGCAATATTGAGATTCTATCAGGTTCTACGTTTTCTTTTTTTTATTGTTAAAAGAAAAATTTACATTTACTCCCCTTGTTCCC
>JAQHUG010000147.1:24690-37144 GCA_028555095.1 Dicrostonyx torquatus | reverse complement strand
TAAAACCAATTTGAACTCGTGCTACAAAGAGATGAATGAAGAACTAATTCCCTGACTCATGATTTTATGTAAGAAATTATCACCTCTAAAAGCTTTCATTTGTATTATTCATCATATCAGCCCAATGTGACACCCACTTAAAAATAGAGACAGACTGGAGACAGTTATTAGTGTTGCCTCTACACTAGAAAATCCAAGTGTGAAAGACTCAAAGGAAATGGTAATTCCTCCATAAATTTTAAAACATAAAGAATATGATTTTAAATGCAGCGAGATCCTCGACCATATACCCCAAAGCAGCTTGAGATATGAGGTAGAAATAAGCCATTCTCTTTTCAGGAATTTTATTTGCAAAGCACACCAAACCAATCAGCAGTCAAATACCTGATACAAGATATTGTTGTCCACTTTGCTTTATTCCTGGGCGTCTACCTTGTTTCAGCTGTAAATTCTGTCATGTCAGAATTTCTGTGTGAATATGTTCTTCTTCCTCAGAATCTTCTTCCCCTCCTCTCCTCATTGTTGTATTTGGTTCTCCAGAGAAAGGATTCCAGCTGCCAGGCAGAAAAATGCCCACTGGCCACAAAAGTTTCATGTACTAGAGTAGTAAGATAGTTATTTGAGTGAAACACTTTAAATGTCATCTACTGGAACTGAATGAATCTATAGAACTTGAATTTATGGGGATAATATTCTCTATCTGGTTTTGTGAGTAAACTCAAAGGAGCAAAATCTATAAATTCACTCTCTAAGTTCATGAAGATTCAAACACTGAGTTTCTAGGTATTAAAATATTCATGAATTGAAATGCACGAACAACTGCTTTCTAAAATGATTCCCTTTTGATGACTGACTAGTTATCAAGAATAAACAAGAATACTAAAAGTGAGTTTTAGATCACAGATGGTTTCAATTGAGTTTGAAATTGGAAATGTGGAAATTATGTGCATATTTGTATGTTATTTCATGAGTTTTATACTTCTGACTTTGAAGTACAGAATTCAAGAAATTTAAATGGGTTAGCTTTTCAACGGTTATCATACTGGAAATATATATATTCCTGAGATTCTTTGAACCAGCTTAAGTCTTGAAAAAGGTTAGTAGGGGGAATCCACTACACAGTGATGAAAAGTCTAGTTCATTTGTGTTTTGTTGGCAAAATATTCAGACCATTTTAATCATGTACCAGAATTCATTGACTAATAGTATTAATAATTCACTTATGACTGAACAATTTGCTTATATCAAGTAACTGAGCCAAATATTTGGTTCATGTTAATTAATATGATTAAAACGTGAAAACTCTTTATCCAGGAGGTTTATATGATGAATACACATTCTTCTTATTGGAATACAGTACAAAGTAGAGGTGGTGGTTAACGGATCAGGAAAATCTTTTGTAATGTCTCTTTACCTTTCAAAGAATGTTATAATTCAATCTTAGTTTCAAAAACTAATGAAACCTTTATGACATCTGCAGACAACTGACAGGGTTAGCACTTGGAGATGGCTCAGAGGTTAAGAGCACTGACTGCTCTTCCAGAGGTCCTGAGTTCAATTCCCAGCAACCACATGGTGACTCACAGCCACCTATAATGAGATCTGGTGCCCTCTTCTGGCATGCAAGCATACATGGAAGGAATGTTGTATACATAATAAATAAATAAATCAAAACACATTTTTAAGATTTATCTTCTCTGAGTAAAGTGAAGACTCCATGATAGGGAATGATTCAAAAACAATGATTCTAAGGAGAAGGCAGTTTTGTAAACAGAGAATAACATTTCTTCAAATACTATAAACATGGTTAACCTTACGTCTTACAATAATCACATCTTATGACAAAAATTAATTAAACAATACTTTCAAAATATTTAATAGATGTCAGATCCAAAATAATTTAACTAGATCCAACATAAATGGATGAAATTATCAAATTAAAAGGCAAATATTAGTAGCAAAAGTTTAAAACACCTGAATATATGCCTATAATGATTCCTACTATATTATTTATAAAAATGATTTTTTATTTGTCATATGACGTGAACACCTCCAAAGTAACAGCTTGGAGATTCACATTTCATAGAATTACAACAAAGAAGCATGTGGAATGATTCCAATGGTAACGATTAGGGACATTCAAAAGCAAAAATAAACCATAAAAAACACAAATTGTAAGAAATAAGGTAATATTAAATGAGGCTCATTCCATCAGAATTGAATGGTATCTCAATTATAATACTATATTCAAAACAAATAAACATATATGAGATTTAAAAAATCAGATTTAATTTATGGATAATACAATATTTATGGTTAGGAATTTCATAACTACTAGCTTAAAAGTAAATAGCATAACTAGGCAAAAATATACATATAAACATAATGAATGCGTAATGATAACACCATTTACCACCTGTAGATAGTCCATTCATCCTTAGGGGGCAGGAAATTTTATTTAAGGTAGACCATGAAATAGACTAGATAAAAAGTATCTGTATACTTATACATACTAGAGTTATACAAAGTATGAATATAAGCACAGTAGTCTTGAACTGAAATCCACAATTATCTATCCTATTGAAGCTAGCTAATATATATCTAAATAACTATAGTATCAAAAAAGATATCACAAAAGAAATAAAAATATGAACTAAATGATGAAAATAATTGTTAGCTAAATATATGGTATCCAATTAAGACCTAATTTACAAGAATCATATCTATAAAGTGCTAATATTAAATAAAGAAATATCTTTAAATTAATGACCTGGGCCTTCTTAATTAAGGTTTAAGTGAAAATAAAAAAGCAGAGTTAGAAAGATAAGCTCAAATAAAATAATGAAGAAAACCAATAAACTAAAACTGTTATTATTTAAAAAGATTGACAATGACTCACCGTGAACTAGATTAGCAAACAAATCATTAAAAGCAACTAATAACTTTATCAAAACTGAAACTATGGGCATTGCATTTTATTTCTTGGAAATGCAAATACAAGTACTACAAAGTGAAATATGGAGTGTATACACATGATCAACATATTAAACTCAGTGTATTAGTTAATATTAATGAAATTAAACATTAACAAATTTAAATTTGTATCCCAACAAATGAAATATTTTCAATAAACTCTTGACAATAAAATAAACAAGAAAGAATAAAAGGAAAGTTTCAATGTGTTTATGAACTTTTAAAAATCTGTGTCTAAGGCTGGAAGTGTGGGTCAGTAGTAAAGTTTATTCACTGCTCCTGCAGAGGACTGGGATCTGCTTCCAGCACCCATATTGGCAGCTTACAATTGCCTAAAACTTTTGTTTTAGGAGTTTTTATGTCTTTTCTGGACACTACAGGAATAAAATTCTATGTGGTGCACTTATAGACAACCACATATATGCATAATTAAAGCAAACAAATAAATATGAAACATTACACACCTAATAATATGTTAAATAATAGAAAAATCCCGAAATATTTTAATATCTAAAATAAATATCCACAATCTTTGTTAAAATATGTTTTCAATATTGTATGATAGTTGCAAATAGAGATTTAAGAAAGAGAGAGACAGATACAGACAAATAGAGAGGCAGAGAAAAGGCACATTAAATTTTCTATGCTCAGACTGGGCAACATGGCCCATACTTTTATAGCCAAAAGGCAGAGACGGACAAATTGTGAGTTCAAAGCTAACCTGCACTTAGTGAGAGTCAAACTAAAGCTGGCTGCTGCAGTAGGAGATTTCAAATCCCTGAGTATAGGCAGCACCAAGAGGATTCATTGCTTTTCAAGCCTGTACACCTGATGTGGAGAGTAAAATGCAGTGAGGGAAGATTGGAGGGAAGATAATTTGGAGAATTTTATCAAAATTAATATATTCATGCACAAAATTTTCAAACAAATAAAAATTAAAGTTGTGAAATTACATATAGAAAAATCAACAAAATTTTCTGTGTTAAACATTGTGTGATAATATCTAGTTAAAAATCCCAAAGGAGAATGGAGAGATATTCCATAACTAATAATTGTACTAATAATTTTAAAAAATGTCATGAAACACGAGGGAAAATAAAAAACAAAGGTAATTTCTAGACACTAAACACACTTTACAGAAAGAAGAGAGGTACGATACACTTTCTGGTGTTTGAAAATTAGGCTGCTGCTATCTGACGTAGAGGATAATTCAATACTTTTAATAATTCCCTATATTATATCAAATCTAAAACACTAATCAATAACTCATACCATATAATTTACATGTATTTAACAACCATTAGGTTTTACTGTGTTATAGCTAAAACCACAATTAAATGTTCTTACTAAAGAAAAGACACATGGAAACATCTTACTTACAAGCAGACATTAGCTTCTTAACACTAAAAGGTTAAACTATTTGGAAACCTAAGGAATTTCTTCCCTAGAATAATTTTGTACAAGTAGTAAGTTTCTCTGCAATTACATCTGTAAAATTTCAGATGTTTATATAGTCCATATATTATATTGATATAAATTTATAATGTGTTAATTCTACAGTCATTTATAAGACAAACATTTTTTTAAATTGACCCCAATTTAAAATATATTTAGGAAATCTAAAATTTATTTGTTATACTTTTCTAAAACAAACACATTCACCCACCCACTTAGATGAACATAATATAATTTCCAAAATTTTTCAGACATCTCTGATTTTGCAATATAGAATAAGAATGGCAATTTTCAAGCCATGACCACAACAAAAATCTTACCTCTAAAAACCCAACCTTCCCTCCAACAGACACAAGAATGAGTTACTTTTAAAAAAAAAAGAAGTTCTTTGTTGTATTTGGATATTTGGAATTACATTTTAGTATTTTAGTACTTGGGTTTTATCTAAACTCTGCTTTGCATTTTTATAAATTATTAAAAAATACCTGAGTATATAATATATGAATCATATTTGTTTTAAAAAAATCAGGAAATTTAATTGCTATACACAGTAAATTATTTAACAATTGACACTATACACTACAATTTAATTAATTTCACAATTGTTATGCTAGCTTATTAATCAATAAAATTAGATAAGTAAAAATATGGATTTAAGAAGTAACAAGTTATTTCAAATATGCCTCGTGAAAAAAAAATTATTGATTGTTTCTGGTTTGCTTGTTTTTTGTAAAACATGAAATATTAAATAATTTTAGAGGCCAGTCATTGAACATCCTAAAAGTGGTTTGTACAAAAATTAACCAAACATAAATTTATCTATACATAATGGTGAAGTTCTCGGGCTACCTTGGACCAAAATTTTATTACTAAAACAATAGAACAAGAAACTTAGAGAAAGCTATTTATTCTCTTTGAATAAAGTTCTTAGTTTTAATCTCAGTATATAATCTACATGCAGAATACATTAATGTACAAAAACCCCACTTAAGTCTAAATTTATAAAAGCTTATGTGGGAAATGTTTGATAATTTTGGCAGAAATTTTATTGATTCTCATTATCATAATTTATGAGATGAACCACAGGTATCTGCCTTTTCCAGTTATACATTATAGTGTATAGAGACATGGCCATTAGGAAGAACACTTGATCCACCTGCTTGAAATCAAATCTTTTGTAGTGGGTTCAGTCCAAAGATGCTACCATATACAACCTAGTTGTATTTCCTAGTTGGAGATACATCCCTTTACAATCATTCTGAGTATGGTTGTAATGGTTACTTCTGAGTGATATTATTTGTTGTCTATATTGGACACACTCTGTATGCACTAACTATACTCAATTTACTAAAAAATATTCAAGTCAGTTCAATCAATTGTATTCTAATTATTTAACAGTTGAACACAAGGGTTTCAATTTGTTACATACTGCATCTTCTCATTCACTTTAAAATAATTACTTACAATATAATACAATAAAAATGATCTTTAGATACATTAGAATCCAAATGTAGAGACTGGTGTTTAAGATAGAAACAATATTTTTGCTGTTAAATTAATGATAATAGCCATTTTAATACATTATTATTTAGCCCCTAGTTGTACATCGTTTAAAAATTCAGGATTCAATGAGAGAACTTTTAGATAATTCTGATTTTAAAA
Source organism: Dicrostonyx torquatus (assembly GCA_028555095.1). Lineage (NCBI taxonomy): Eukaryota > Metazoa > Chordata > Mammalia > Rodentia > Cricetidae > Dicrostonyx > Dicrostonyx torquatus. The sequence continues at coordinate 31,054 of JAQHUG010000147.1, read as the reverse complement.
CAATTAAGTGAAGTTTTAACCCTCAGATTTTCATGCATCGCATGGAATTTTGTTCCTGCAAATGATTCTATGTAATAACCAAGAAACCTCAGCCAACAGCCAACATGGCAACATTTAATCTTTCTGTTCCTTTTGTTTTAAAAACCAAAGATCAAGAATTTGCTAAACAAAACTATTAGTATCCAAAAAAACATGAAACATTCTTTATGCCTCTAAGAAGCTGCTGGATGTATAAGTTTCCATAATGCTTCTACACAATAAAAATACAAAACCCCCAGTTAAAAGAAAAGTAATAATTGGAGACAATCTATCATAGACTAATTTATGATATAAATAAATTTTGAGTGAAATAAATGTTTAAGAAAAAGAATTCACAAACAGGTTCTCTTTTCTATGTTATCATTGCTGAGATGTTATTCTGTCAAAGTAACTTAAAGGCGAAAGGTTTAACTTGGGTTACAGTTCCAGAGAGAAGCAATCTGGATTGTAGGGACATGGCAACAAGTAGGAAGATCATGGTGGGAGAAGCAGGAGGCTGGCTAGCTATACAGTATCCATTCAGAAGCTGAGTGTAACCAGGAAGTCAGGCCAGGCTATTAGAAAAACCTGTCTCTAGTGACTAATTTATTCACTCAGGTCTACCTCCTAAAGGATTTACATCCTATCTAAATGATACTAAGGGCTGGGGTGGGAATGAAATGTTCAAATATTTGTAGCTGCAGGGCACATTCCACATAGAAATCACAGCACAAGCCTCACTCATTCAGTTTCTACTGATAGACAAGGCTGCACTTTTCAGGGAGAGCTTTCCAAGAGGAATCTAAAATAAGACATAATATCAGTTGCTCGATGTTATATGAATGTATGATGCTTGTTGCTGGTAAAAGACTCTTCCAGGAAGGAGACTTATCAATTAACCACTTCCAAATACCTACCAATGACATAATTTAAAACCTCTATACAGTCATATTCATTACATAGTCCTGTCTAGTTTACAATATTCTCGCCATTTCAACAGAGACAGTTTTCATCTTAAGTGTTTATGCTAATCAACTCATAACATACAATCATTCTAGACTTGCAATTATCAAACTACAAAGCATTGCTTTACAGAAAACTCTGCAACGATAATGTAGAGACGATTAATGGCTCCAGGATTGTTCATTTGTTGCTATGGAAACTCTGCTCCTCTACAGAGCTATTAGTAAACAGCATATTAAGGCTTATGCCAAAGGCAGAGTCAGTCTTGGAAAATGTGTCACAAATGCAAAATGGTATTATTACCTTTGTCCTAGTGAGGGTTTCTATCACTGTGAAGAGACACCATGACCACTGCCACTCTTCTAAAGGAAAACATTTTATTGGGGCTGGCTTACAATTTCAGAGACTTTGTCATGCAGGTAGACATGGTGATGGAGCAGGAACTGAGAGTTCTACATCTTGATCTACAGACATCAGAAACTACTGTGACACTGGGTATGACTTCACATTGGAGACCTCAAAGCCCACCCCCACAGTGGCACACTTCTTCCAACTTTCATCAGGCTACATCTCCTAAAGTTGCCACTCCCTATGGGGCCCACTTTGCATAAAACAACCACAGCTACCATGATATGCCATTCTTGCATATAACAGACTTCTTAAAGTTTTGATAGTCTTAATTTTATTGATAAAACTAATAAACTTAATTTGTAGAGCAGCAGACATAAATAGAAATATGGACATCTGGTGGATTAGGCTTGCACACATTAAGATATGCATCTCAATTCAAATATATTGAGAACAGATAATAATCAAATTAATTATTTTATTATTGTATTTATTTATTTACTTATTTACATCCCAATTCAGGTTTCTCCTCTCTTTCTCCCTTGCATTCGCTTTTCCAACCTCCCATCTGGCTCTGCTACCCTCTACTCCTCCTCCATTTCTATTCAGAAAAGGATAAATCTTCTATAGATATCAATCAAACTTGGCTTATAAATTTGCAGTAAGACTAGGCACCTCCTCATGTGCTAAGGCTGGACAAGCACACTTAGTATGAGGAATATGGTACCAAATGCCATGAAAATATTCAGAGAGAGCCCCTGATCCCACTGTTAGGAGTCTCACAAAGAAGCTATAAATTTGTAATATATATGCAGAGGGTCTAGGTCAGTCCCGTGAAGGCTCCCTGGTTGCTGGTTCAGTCTCCGGAGGACTCTTTGGAGATCAGGTTAGTTGATTCTGTAGGTTTTTTTGTGGTATCCTTGACTCTTCTGGCTTCTAAATCTCTCTTACCCCTACCTCTCTTCCAGAGGATTCCTTGAGGTCTGTCTAATTTTTGTCTATGGATCTGCATCTGTTTCCATAAGTTGCTGAATGAAGGCTCTCTAATGACAACTGGGCTAGGCACCAATTATGTTTGTCTTTCTGGCTCTGGGTTACCTCACTCAGGATAACATTTTTCTAGCTCTGTATATTTACCTGCAAAGATCATGATGTCCTGTTTTTCACATTTAGTAATACTCCATTGTGTAGATGTAGCACTTGTTTTATAAATCCATTCTTCTATTGAAAGATGTCTAGGTTGTTTGCAGTTTCTGACTATTACAAATAAAACTGCAGTGAATATAGCTGAACAAGTGTCCTTGTGGTACTATTGAGAATCTTTGGGTGTATGCCCAAGAGTGGTATAGCTGGGTTTTGTGTTAGATCAATTTCTTATTTTCTGAGGAAATACCATATTGATTTCCACAGTAATACATGTTTGTACCCCCACCAGCAATGGAGGAGTGCTCCCTTGGTCCACATTCTCACAAACATGAGCTATCTTGTGTTTTTAGCCATTCTGAGAGGTGTAAGATAGAATATCAGAGTCATTTTTATTTGTATTTCCTTGAGGGTTAAGGATGATGAACATTTTTAAAATTATTTCTCGGTCATTTGAGATTCTTCAGTTACAAATTATGTGTTTAGATCTGTACACATTTTTTTAAATTGGATTATTTTGTTTGTTTATGTCTAGTTTCTTATGTTACTTATATATTTTGGAAATCAGTCCCCTGTCAGATCTGGGTTGATGAATATCTTTTCCAATTATGTAGACTAATGTTATATCCATAGGATGACATCATTCTGCCTTACAGAGCTTTTCAGTTTCATGAGGTTCCACTTCTTAATTATGGATATTATAGCCTGAGCTATTGATGTTTGTTCAGGAGGGTGTCTCCTGTGCCAATGTGTTCAAGGTTGTCTCCCACTTTTTCTTCTATCAGGCTCAGGGTATCTAGATTTATGTTGCTGTTTTTGATCCTCCTGGACTTGAGTTTGATCAGGATGATATATATCATGTTGTGTTGTTACACATGCTGAAATCCAGCAATTCTGTTAAAGATGCTTTCATTTTTATATTATATAATTTTGGCTTCATTGTCAAATCAAAAATCAAGTACCCATAAGTATTTGGATTTACAACTGTGTCTTCCATTTGATTAAATTGATAAACCTGTTTTGTGTCAATGCTATACATTTCTTTATCACAATAATTCTGTAATTACAAAGGTAATACCTCTAGAAGTTCTTTTATGGTACAGGATTGTGTTTGCCATTTGCCATTTTTTATTTTTAAATAAGACACTTAGTATTTTTTCAAGTTTTGTAAATAATTATGCCGTAATTTAGATGGTAATTCCATTGAACCTGTAGTTTGTTATCGGTGAAATTTCCATTTTTTCTCTGTTATTTCTACCAGTCCATGAGTATGGAAGCTGCTCATCAGATGTAGGAGTTCTCTGGAAGCATTTTTGAAGTTGTTTTTATATATTACGCTATCATCTGGTATTAGTGATATCGACTTCTTCTTTTCCAACTGATGTTCCTTTGATCTGCTTTGGTTCCTTTATTGCTCTGGAAATAATTTCAAGTCCTATATTGAATAGATAGTGTAAAGCTTTGTCTTTTTCCCAATTGTTGTGTCATTGCTTTAAATTTGTCATTTAATTTGATGTTGGCTATTTACTTTCTTTTTCAGCAGATTATTTTTTATTACTTTATACATAATATCAATCAAAACTTCCACTTCCTCCCCTCCTCCCACTTCCCTCCTGCTCTGCCACTCACCCTACCCTCTCTCCCTCCACTCCTAAAAGAGGGCAGGATACCCTGCCCTGTGTGAAGTCCAAGCCCCCACCCTCCATCCAGGCTTAGAAAGGTATGCATCCAAATAGAATAGGATCCCAAATAGCCAGTAAATGTAGTAGAGACAAATCTCAGTGCCATTATCATTGGCTTCTCAGTCTGCCCCCATTGTCAGCCACATGCAGAGTTTGATCCCAGGGCTATTTGCTCTCTTTATGTTTCCTTTATTACATTTAGTTATGTCCCTTGTATCCCAGATCTCACCAAGTATTTTATCTATTATAAAAGTGTATTGGATTATGTAAAAGGCTTTTGTTCAGAAACTAATGAGATGATAACTTGTTTTTTAAACGTAAGTTTGTTTATATGGTGGATTATATTGACAGACAGATTTTTCTATGTTGAACCACCCCTTCACCAACTGTAATGAAGAATGCTTGATCATGGTAAATGACCTTTACGATGTATCTTAGAATTGGTTTTTGCATATTTTACTGCATTTTTGTATTATTATTTATTAAGAACATTGGTTGTATTTCTTTCTTTGTTTAGTCTTTTTGTGTCTTGGATATTAAGATGAGTTTGTCCTTATAGGATGAATTTGGCAATGTATTTTTCTCTTTGTATTTTGTAAAATTCTGATAGAATTTTGTTTCTGTATTAATATTATCTGGCCCTTAGGATTTTTTTGTTTGTTTTTGTTTTTGTTTTTTTTTGGTGGGATGGTAGAAGACTTTTAAAGATTGTTTCTATTTCCTTAGAGGAGTAATAGGTCTATTTGGAAAAGATATTCTGATCTTGATTTAACTTTAGTAAGTGGTATCTATCAAGAAATTTGTATGTTTCTTTTAGGTTTTCCAATTTTATATATTACAGATATTTTTACTGTTTTTATTATTATTATTTTATTATTATTACTTTAACCAATATATTTTCTTCATTCACCTCCCTTCCTCCTTACTTCTTTTCTTCCTCTCCCATGATCCCCACATTCCCAATTTACTCAGTAAATCATGTCTTTTTCTACTTCCCAAGTAAACTAGATCCATGTATGTCTCTCCTAGGGTCCTCTTTATTATCTAGGTTCTCTGGGATTTTGAATTGTAGGATGTTTTTTCTTTGCTTTATGTCAAAAAGGCACTTGGAGTGAGTACATATTATATTTGTCTTTCTGTGTCTTGATTACCTCACTCAATATGATGTTTTCTAGATTCATTCATTTGCCTGTAAATTTCAGGTTGTCAGTTTTTCTACTGTGTAATACTCCATTGATTAAATGTAACACATCTTCTTTATCCATTCTTTAGTCAAGGGGCATTTAGGTTATTTTCAGGTTCTGGCTATGACAAATAATCCTGCTATGAACATAGTTGAGCACATGCCCTTGTGGTACAATAGAGCATCCTTTGGGTATATGCCCAAAAGCGGTATTATTGAGTGTTTTGATTAGAAAAACTTTTTAACCCTTTACTCTGATATAATGTATATATTTGATGTTGTATATTTATTGTATGTAATAGAATAATGGGTAGTGTTTTCACATCCATTCTGTTATGTTGTCATTCTCTTTTATAACTGGGGATTTAAGTTCATTGATAGCAAATGATATAATTGACCAATGATTGTTAATTCTTGTTATTTTGTTGTAGTTGGTAAAGTGTGTGTCTGTGTTCTTTATTTTTGTTATGCTGGTGTGAGATTAATTATTGCCTATTTGCAGGGGTGTAGTTAACCTCCTTGGGTTGGCGCTTTCCATCAATTTTTTTCTATAGGAATTAATTTGATGATAGATACTGTTTAAATTTGACTTCAGTAGGGATATCTTGTGTTTTAAGAAGCTACTTGTTGGTTCATGGCTGATCAGCCCCAAAATAATCACAAAGAAACTATATTATTTAAATCACTGCTGGCTCATTAGCTCTAGCTTCTTGTTTGCTAACTCTTACATCTTAATTTAACCCATATCCATTATTTTGTGTATCAGCATGAGGTCCTGGCCTACCAACAAAGTTTCAGCATGTCTCTCTCCAGTGGCGGCTCCATGGATTCTCTAAACTCATCCTTTTTCCTCCCAGCATTGAGTTTAGTTTTCTCTACCTACCTCTGTTCTGCCCTGCTCTGCTATAGTCTCAAAGCAGTTTCTTTATTCGCCAATGATATTCACAACATACAGAAGGGAATATCATATCCCCTCCCCTTTTCTGTTTAAATAAAAAGGAAGATTTTTAATTTAACATAGTAAAAT
>JAQHUG010000146.1:5259798-5278235 GCA_028555095.1 Dicrostonyx torquatus | reverse complement strand
GTCCTTGTGGCACGATTGAGCATCCTTTGGATATATACCTAAAAGTGGTATTATTGGGTCTTGAGGAAGGTTGTTTCCTAATTTTCTAAGAAATAGCCACACTGACTTCCAAAGGGGTTGTACCAGCTTGCATTCCCACCAGCAATGCAAAAGTGTTCCCTTTTCCCCACAACCTCTTCAGCATAAGTTGTCATCAGTGTTTTTGATCTTGGCTATTCTTACAGGTGTAAGATTGAATCTCAGAGTTGTTTTGATTTGCATTTCTCTGATGACTAAGGATGTTGAGCATTTCCTCTCCAAGTGGCATTCCAAGTGTCTTTCAGCCATTTTAGATTCCTCTGTTGAGAGTTATCTGTTTACATCTTTACTCCATTTTTTTTATTGGATTATGTGATCTTTTGGTGTCCAATTTCTTGAGTTCTTTGTATATTTTGGAGACCAGACCTCTGTCTGATGTGGGGTTAGTGAAGATCTTTTCCCATTCTGTAGGCTGTCGTTGTGTCTTGTTGACTGTTTCCTTTGCTTTACAGAAGTTTTTCAGTTTCAGGAGGTCCCATTTAGGAAATATATAAACTTTTTTGATTTTGGGGGGGTCATTTAAGAATTTGCCTTGAAGTTAAGACCACTGGCTGCTCTTCCATAGGACCAGGGTTTGACTCCCAGCATCTACAAGGCAGCTCACAACTACAACTCTCAGTTCTCCCAGGGATCTGAAGCTCTCTTCTGGTCTCTGCAGGCATTAGGTGTGTATGTAAGAGGCCAGGGTCAACAAGATGGTTTAGTAGGTAAATGTTTTTACCCTTTAGCCTAATAAACTGAGTTTCATCCGTGGAATCCACATGGTGGAAGCAAAGAATGGACTCCCAGTATGCCCTTGACCACAACACATGGATCATGAAATGCACACACACAAAATAAATATAGTAAAAGCAATTTCAAAGGCATTACAGCTCAAGGTTAGGAATAACAAACATTTATTGAGAAATGGAAAGTAATAAGCCCCTCCATCCCATAATGCCTTTCTCTCCTGAACAAGACACAAAGAAGTAATGCAAGGGAATGGGACATGAGGGTTGGCCCACCTTCTGTTTCCCAAGAGGACATTCTGAAATGCAGGAGAGGCCACCCCGCCACACAACGAACCACACAGCCAGGAGGCTGAGGCTGACTCGGTTTAACTTTGGTGTACAGAGCACGCCTGATTCAACAAGAGCAAGGAAACTGGGAAAGGCCTAGGCCATCCCTACTCTACACAAAGCAAAAGGCATGCAAACTGTTTCGAGTAGCAGAGGCCCTAGTGTCTTGGTGTTCTCTTGGGCCAGGAAGGGTGAAGCATGGGGGAATGTCTTCTAGTTGTTGAGAAGAATTAAGTTTGTATCCATTCAGAAGGATTTAAGAAAAGCAGACTTCTTTAAACAGTAAAGTGGAGTACCCTAGATACCGTTCCTGGATTCCTTAGCTGGGTAATCTTAGAGCTGAAGGACTGATTTTGGCTCAAACTAGATCCTTCTAGATGGGCAGATGTAACTCCAGGAGAACATGAATTAATTGAAGTCCTTTTTTTCTGGGCTGGTTTTGAGAGGGTCATGGTGTCTCAGCTTCCTTTATTTCCTCAGTTTGTGCCTTTACATGCAGCACAGTACATACTTCTAGTATGCATGCCCTTAGAATCCTGCTACAGCTGTGACAGCTTAAAATGTCCTGTTCCCATTGTCAGAGGACTACTGACCAGCTTTGGCACGGTGCTGCCCAAGCTTCATAGTTCTGCACTAACAGTCTAGGAACATGCTGTAGAAAATAGCCCACCAGCTTGGCTGGTAGTCGGCTCTATTCTCAGACCACTCACAGCAGCGTAGGTCACTCACTCTAACAGAGACAATGCCATGGTGGCAGCTGCACTTTGGGCAACCCTGATTGCTCTTCTGTAGATAACTGAAGCCAGAAAGGCACAGCCAGAGCCAGCCAACAGCTCCCATTCAATCAATCTCTCCCAAGTCCATTGTGCTGCAGCCTGTGGGTACAGCCTGGAAAAAGGCCCAACTAACTTGCAGCTGGCACCTGCACCAAAACCAGGCTGTGGTGTTGCCCTGTCAGGTGAGAATCAAGAGTGCTAATGGCACAGGTTCCTTCCTGTGCTTCTACCTGGAAGCAGAGAGAACTAGGCACTCTAACAAGGGTGCATGAACTCTGGGAAATCCTTTTGGGTTGCCCAAGACAGCACAGGTAGCCAGGAGCTGGGAACACAGCCACCCTACCCGACCCTGTCATAGAGCTCTGCATATTAGCAGTCAGGCTGAAGATAACAGTGGTGAGAAGACCAGAGGCCAGAGACCTAATGCAGCTCCCCGGCTGACCTGGTGCCCACTGAATGGCAGGAGGTCCCATTCATTCCATTTTGTTTGTAAAACTTCAACAGAACAAGAAAACTCCTGAAAACAAAACAAAAAAAGCAGCTTCTCTGACAGCTCGAGCTCTGTGTCCCACGGGGCCACAAGGCTACCCCAGGGAAACAGTGCACCATTCCTAGGGAAGAAATCAGCTTGAGGCCAAGGGTAGGGGAGGCACACAGACAAACACAGCCTACCTTGATGATGAGCGGAGGAAAGAAGAAACATATTACAGAAATGTAACGCACAGAAGAGCAAGTGTGGAACAATATAGAAAGGTGGGTCCCGTCCAGTGAGGAAGCTTTCCCTGGTGCCTTGTCCCTTGCTCAGGGGGCTTCAGTCCGACGGCCCATTGGTCACAAGCTTTGCCTTGGGAAACAGAGCCACCCTCCTCTGCCCTGTTTCTGGCTCCCTCACTCCCCTCCTCAAAGTTTGATTTTGAATTCTGTGGGCTGTGTGGTCACAGAGGCCCCTGATGACTTGAAGAGAGCTTTGAGAATGGTGTCAGGGTCCACTTCGGCTGGAGGGTTAGAAGAGGAGGCAGGATTCCCCCGCCGAGGCAGCTCACTCTCCTTCTTCACTGAGGGGCTGTCACTCAGCCGCCTGTGAGAGCAGAGAACCAAATCCCTGTTAGTTTCTTAGATGGGGCTGGGTCTCACCACTGTTGGGAGCTAGGCATGGGGTGTAAAGCTCTCTGTACCCTCTATCTGACTTCATCTTGTAGGAGACTTCTCTTTTTCTTATTTACTACTAAACAAATGAAGACAACAAAAACCTAGCTGTAGCCTGCTGAGTGCTGGAGTTTCAAGTCTAGAAATACTGCATGTTCTTCTAGGTGGTCATGTATTACGCAAATATTTCAAAGTCTAACATTAAATCAACTACAATAACTCTGGTTAGCCCAATGACTTCCTAATTTATCAGATCATAAAAAACCTTCAGTATTTTTTTTTTAATTTAAAATTATGTTTATATGTGTCTGTGCATGTGAGTGCTCACAGGTGGTTTAGATGCGCAACATGGGGAACCAATCCTGGGTCCTCTGCAAGAGTAGCATGCACTCTTATTACTGAGCTCTCTCTCCATCCCCTTTCCAAAATACTTACTTCTGGGACAGTTTTACAGATTTGTCTAATCACTATCTATTACCCAGGTTCAAATCCTGCCTCTGCATGTCCAAGTCTATTCTAGGCCTGCCTGGCACAATTCCACCTACCTTGATAAGTCTCACCTTCTCCTTGGGTATTATTGCCCCTTTCAAGAAAATTCTATCCTGCCAGCCTCAACATTCTATGCATCTCAGTCTCCAAAAAATCCTCAACAGGAAGCCAGGCACATGTGCCCAGGAGTGCTCCAGCACCAGCTCAGCACAGTCAGTCAGTTTTCACCTAGAAGATGTCAGTCACACAAAGGGGAGGAGACTGGTTTGTTTTCCACTCCCCTCAGAGTCCACTGTATTCAAACCTTGGGGACAGTCTGCGGTAAATCATTTGGTTCTAATTTAAGTACCCTCATTGACCGTATCAGAACAGAGAAGATGGAATGGAGAGCCAAAGAAGCTGTGATGACGCTTTACCCCCTCAGAACAGAAGAGGTGACTATGTAGAGCAAACAAGCAGAGAACTTTTCTCAGCCTGATCCCCTTGGCACTTACAGCAGGATGGGTTGGTCTGAGGTGATGACATTCCCATTCATATGAAGGTTGCACTTCATAGGTTGCCCTGGAAACAAAAAAAGAAAAAGATTCCTTCAAGAGACTTGTTCCTCACTAGAGAACAAAGGTCACCAACAGCATGACCAAGGGTCAAATCCTCCCACTAAAGTTAGACATTACTGGCCCAGTTCTGAAATCTAAGTATTGAGAGACTCATGCAGGAGGATTCCAAGTTTACAGTCAGCCTGGGGTACCTTGTGCAGAATGAACAGAAGCTATCTAGCATGGAGATCTGGGGGCAGCTAACTGGCCACTTTCTGAATGTGTGTCCTATAGAGCTGGGAAGTCTGACCTACATCTTAGACCACTCTTTCACCCACTAGACCCCTAAACTCTATCCTCAGAAAGTGACCTGAAAAGTCTGTTCCCATCTCCATGCGTACTCTTACTAACAAACTCTTTGTCTTTTGTAAAACATGTGATCCCTGAGTATGGTGTACTGCGTGATGAGAACAGGCCTAGTTCAATAACTCCTCGCATAAGCGAAACCAATGCTAGTGCTGCCTCTGAAAATCCCAAATGATCCTCTGTCTTTCCTGTATAAAGAATGCAGCCTCAAGTACTCATCACAGCAACAAAAAACACACTAATACGTGTAGACACTAAGGAAGCTTGAGAGTGTACCGGACCCTCAGTAATGAGACTAGGAAGCAAAAATGTCACAACTCTGCTTCACACTGGAGTCGGTGACTGTGTACAATGGGGATGGAACTATGTAGTGAGAAGCAACTCAAACAAGTCTGTGAGACACACAGTAAGGAAAATTGGTGTGGGACAATGGTCTATATTCTGTCAATTATATTTTAAATAAATGCTGACTGGCCAGTAGCCAGGCAGGAAGTATAGGTAGGACAACCAGACAGGAAGTAGAGGTGGGTCAATGAGAACAGGAGAATTCTGGGAATAAGGAAGTCCTAGACTGCACTTGTGACCCAGCCATGGAAGAAGTAAGATGTGACTGCCTCGCTGAATAAGGTACTGAGCCACATGGCTAACATAGACAAGAATAATGGGCTAATACAGTTGTAAGAGTTAATAAGAAGCCTTAGCTAATGGGCCAATTAGTTTATAACTAATGTAGACCTCTGTGTGATTTCTTTGGGACTTAATGACTACAGGAACTGGGCAGGACAAGGACCGGGTGGGACAGAAAACCTCAGACAACAGAAAATGTTCATAATATGACCCTACATGAAACAGATTTAAAGATGTATGTGAGACTCTCCCCGTCCAAAAGGGTCAAGTGCTGAGGCTGCACTCGCACGGTGAGTTATGACGCGCAAAGGAACAGGGCTGTGTGAGAGCATTTCTGTACAAACTTGAAACAGGTTCTGAGAGATTACCATGTGCGCTGCAAACCCTTGAGCAACCATAAAGAAAAGTTCAAAATATACACTGAACTCATTAAAGGAACCAAAAATCTGATTATTAATTGTACATGTGGGTGGATAACTGAATCCACTTAAAGGAAAGCAAAGGTGAAACTGGACTGAATCCATATTGCTGACCCCAGGTCACTGTGCCATTCTCTGCATTACAGTGCCATTGAGGGGTTTATCCCCCTCTTCCTTTCTTCAAACTGAAGGTTCCTGACACCCCAAATGAATGAGGTTATCAGGGCCACTTCTGCAGGAGCAGTGTTCACTCTAAGTCTCTGTCACATTATTATTATTATTAATTTGTTTTTGATTTTTCAAGACAAGGTTTGTCTGTGTAGCTTTGGAGTCTGTTCTGGAACTTGCTCTATAGACTAGGCTGGCCTTGAACTCACAGAGATCTATCTGCCTGTTAGGATTAAAGGCGTGTGTCACTATTGCCTGGCCTCTTGTCACGTTTTGGTCATTCTGCACTGCCTGAAACTGTCTCAGTGTTATTACATCTGCTGTGTGATACAGTAAGATGCATCAGAAATGTGTGCCCTGGCTGCCCCACTGACCAGGCATTCCTGTCTCTTTCTGGTCTGCCAATCCTTGAAACATAACACTGAAATCAGACCAACTAATAACCTATATTTATGATGGTTTTGTTTTGTTTGAACAAAGTCTAATTGTGTAGACTAGTCTGTCCTGAAACTATCTAGCTCAGGCTAGATAGTCTCAGTTATAATGATTTAGAAATGGTAACCTGGAAGGAAGAGCTGCATGTCTAGTCAATGCTGCTAAAGGCATAGAGTCAGAGGGGGACAGTGTTTACCTAGCACATGTGAGGCCTTTGGTTTAAACCCAAACCAAAAATAAATAATAAAAAATAAAATAATAAAACTGTGCCTAGTGGTGAATGCTTGTAAACTCAGTCCTTGGGAGGTAGAGGCAGGAATATTGCTTTGAGTTTGAGGCCAGACTGAGCTACAGGGCGAGACCCTGTTGTTTGCAAACCAATACTATCGCCCCATCAAGAAAAAGGAATAGGCTGATGGGGGATGCACGGACATAACACCCTGCAAAATAAATTTACCTACTCAAAGACCTGACCTAAATTATATAAAGAACTTTTGTGCATGGTGTAAGGGTGTAGGGGTGAGCATGTGGAGGCCAGAGGTCAACATCAGTGTCTTCCTTTATTGTGCTTCACCTTATTTAGTTACTTATTGTTTGAGGCAGAGTCTCTCACTGACTGGCTAGCAAACCTAAGGACCCACCTGTCCCTGTGCCAACAGTTGTGGTATTGCAGAAGCATGTAACCTTTTATATGGGTGGGGGAACCTCAACTCAAGTCCTTATGCTATGCTTGCACTTAACCCACTGAGCTGCCTCCCTAGTCTTGTAATTGTATCTTTTTTTTACAACTCAGGCTTGAGAGAGAGAGTATGAATGAGAATCCAGCCAGCACTCAGGAGGCAGAGGCAGGTGGATCTCTGTGAGTTCAAGGCCAGCCTGGTCTACAGAGTGAGTTCCAGGACAGTCAAGGCTACACAGAGAAAGCCGGTTTCAAAAACCAAAAAAGAATCCAACTATAGACTTGGCAAAGACTGTTCAGACATTTCTAGAAGATACACACATGGCAGACAAGCACATGCAAAAACATAGCATCTCCAAGGCTATTATTCTCTGCCTCCCTGATTCTAGTCCAGAGCCCTGGTCCTCAGCAGGTTCTAATCACATACACAATGAGCAACTAAAAAGTAGCATGGCTCAAAGCTCCTCTCTACTATTTAGCTTGAGATATAAAAAAAATAATAATAAAAAAAAATTGTTTACTCACTGGTAGATCTCACCCAGAAGACAACATATGGCCCAGACTCCAGGCCTCTGAGAAACCTGTGTCCTAGCAAGCCTGAATGTGAGGCTTGCTTTTCCAAAAAGACCCTAAGATACTCATCCACAGGGATGCACTATTCACACTCCCTGCCATTCATACACTCCAAGGACTGCTCTGCAGCCCCATGCCCAAGATTTCAGGGCAGATTCTTTTCTGCTGGTATTCTCGGCTTACAGTGCCTGGGACATCCCATGAAGTCACCTCCAAGTGCATGTCACTGCCTCTTCCTGTTACCCTGAAGGTCTCAGATGCCTACATACCAACCTCAGAGAATGGTTTACCCCAAACGTCTACTGCTTAAAAACAGAAGGGAGCACGGTGGTGGCTCCCTTCTAACTTACCGTCCAGACATCGGTTGTTGTACTTCTTGTAAGCAGTGATGGCATCATCCTTCTTCACAAAGACAACTTCTGCTACCCCAGGATGGACCAGCCGAGCGCGTTTGAGGGCGCCACACACACAGAAAAGTTCCTGCAAAGGACAAGTGAGGTTGGGAGGAAACCCTGACTCCCTGCCATTCACACACTCCAAGGACTGCTCTGCAGCCCCATGCCCAAGATTTCAGGGCAGATTCTTTTCTGCTGGTATTCTCAGCTTGCAGTGCCTGGGACATCCCATGAAGTCACTTCCAAGTTCTCTCTGTGCAGTTCAACAGTGTTTACAATTGTCAAACCTCAGAGAGCTCTGTGATAGAACTACAAAATGCTACATAAGTTCATTATAAGCAGCTGCCAATGATCCCAGGGAGGGGCTGTTGAAACTATGGATGCTGTGTTCTACTGAGAACAACTGAGAGTCATAGGGTGTTTGGTGACAGAGGAATTCCCAGGATATGACTTGGGACTCTGAGCACTAAAATTAGGCGAGTCCCAGCAAATCAGGCACAGAGAGTGGGTACTGCCTTCTACCAGCTGAGTGATCACTTCTATTGGGCTGTGTCCTCTCCTAGACGGCTTCCTGCCCCAGCCTTTGGGATGCTGTCTTGGTTCTCTAATCACCTCACCTTAGTGAGGGATAAGGAGATGTATGAGAGAGGTCAATCAGAATGTAAATCTATTTATTACGTGCTACTCATGTCTATAATGTTTTGAGACAAAAAGGCCATTGACAAGATCTCTGAAATGACTTCACTATACACCCCTAGCTGTCCTGAAACTCACAAGTCCACCTACCTCTGCCTCCCAGGTGCAGGGATTAAAGGCATGTACCACCAAGCCTGCCTGACCCTACTGTTGTTCTTTTAATGTCACTTATCTGCACAAAAAGTTGAAGTATTTATTACTGACAAAATATTCTGAGTTTTATTTTCCACTTGCATCTTTTCAAAGATCTTTCACACAAAGTACCTGGTAAACAGAAAGTACTCGATAAGTTGTTATTCTACTGTTGTCGTGTTACCCAGGCTGGCCTTGAACTTCTGACACTTTTAGCTCAGTTTCCGCAATAGCTAGGATTATGAGTAGAGGCCATTTCAGCTCACTGCTACCTTTTTTTTTTTTTGGTGGGGGGGGGCGGCGCTTGTTTCTGATTTTGAGACTGTGTTTCTCTGTGTAGCTTTGGCTGTCCTAGAACACACTGTAGACCAGGCTGGCCTCAAACTCAGACATCCACCTGCCCCTACCTTTCAAGTGTTGGAATTACAGATGTGTACCACCACATCCAATCTCACTATTACTTTTAGAATCACGAAAAAAATTTTCAATTCTTTATAGCTTGCCAAGTCTTAACTAAAGCCAGAATGCTCTCAAGCTCTTGGGTCCACACTTGTGCATGTACTCTGTGAATGTCTGTCTATGTGCACTGCCTCTGCTAAAGGAGAAAGGGAGGCCTCTTAGTTCTAAAGCTGTCCACACAGCATTTCGACTTCAGTTACCCAGCAAAAAATATGCTGGTCATAGGAGGAGCTGCCAGAACGTGAGATACAACTGCAGGGAGCAGCTAGAGTCTCCAGCTGTACTCATTTTATGACCTGACAGTCTAAAGGGTGCTTGGGTTTCTAAATGAATACCTCTGTTGTCTGCCTAATATCCACTGAGTGAAAACAAAGTGCTGGCCGAAGCTTCCAGGCTCACATTTACCAGGCACCTGAGCTATGCTCATGACTCTCAGAGTCAGGACATGAAGGCAATCTACAGAGGTCACCCACCAAACCCTGCCAAGCCATCTTGCTCCTTCAGAAGATGGAATCACTAAACTCACAAAGGAGACAAGATGTTCCAAAGACTCAGGGGAAACACCAATCAGCAATGTTGTACAATGACAATGGCCCCCATAAGCTCTTATGTTGGAATGCTTAGGCTGCAGTTAGTGGAACTGTTTGGGAAGAATTAGGAGGTGTGGCCTTGTTGGAGAAAGTGTCATTGGCTTTGAGATTTCAAAACTCATCCTATTCCCAGTATTTGTTCTTTCTGCCTCCTACCAAGTTGTGAGCCCTCAACTGCCCCTGCTACCATGCCTTTGCGCCATCACTGGACTCTACCCTCTGAAACACTAAGCCCCATATTAAATCCTTTCTTGGGCTGGAGAGATGGCTCAGAGGTTAAGAGCACTGACTGCTCTTCCAGAGGTCCTGAGTTCAAATTCCAGCAACCACATGGTGGCTCACAGCCATCTGTAATGAGATCTGGTGCCCTCTTCTGGCCAGCAAGCATACATACAGACAGAACATTATATACATAATAAATAAATCTTAAAAAAAAAATCCTTTCTTTTTAGTTGTTTTCCTCATGGTGTTTGGTCACAGAAAACAGCAAGAGGAAAGTAAATAAGACAGGTATGACAAGGACCCTCCTAGCCCTGTCATGAAAGACACGCCATGATGCAGGCAGGCTGGACAGGAGGCTATTTAGAGGCCACAAAGAAAGCAAACAGCTGCATGAATGTTGTGCTCTCAAGGGCTGCCTCCAAGGCTCTGTCCTCATAAAGATCCCCTATTTCTGCCACCCCAGGATAGATCTGCTGAGCTCATATGAGGCCTCTGGCTGGTGCCCGAAACCTGGGCCTTCCAACACTAGTAACTAACAGAGTAGTTCACTACACTGTACATAGTATGGTTTATAGTGAACACCTGCTTTATTTCTGCACAGTATGAAATTTTGGTACATGCTAAGCACATGATGCCCAAGTGACTACCACTCTCCAATGAAGCCCCGGACATAGTCTTTAAGTCGTTTGTTTCAAGTGTAATGCTAACTTGATGGAATTAAGTCCATCCTGTTACCCCACCAGAAGTCAATATCTGTTTCCCTAACTGCACCTTTGGTGACTTGGTCCTGTATCCTGGGTGGTAAAAGATTTGCCCTGAGCATGAGTATCCTTTGAGTTCCAGCAAATCCTTAACAATGTGGTCCTACAGACTTGAACTGCAGAAGCAGCCTGTGACCTAAAGGTCAGGCAGCTGCGACAGTACTTACAACAATGTCCTCCTCTGTGACTCGGGGGTGCAGATTATTCACAGTCATCTTGGTGCCTTCCAAAGGGCTGAGCGCAGGCTGCCAGAGACAAGAATGTGACAAGGAGTCAAAAGGCAGCATGTACTAACACAAATTCACTCCAGACAGCTGACCAGGAAGGCACAACAGAAACCCCATTCACAGTTCATCTATCACACTGGGCCTCTTGGATTATAGAGGCCATCAGACTCATGCTATTTCTTAGGTGTGCAGACCCTTCAGACCCAAGCCTCTGCATGGAATGTTATCCATGCTCCCAGACTCAGTCAGCTCAGGCTTAGTTAAGGCACAGGCTTAAATTCCTGAGAGGTACGACATGTTTCCTCAAGGTTCTCAGTAGCTTTCTTCTGGGACCCTCATGCCATGTCACTACACAGAATGACCTCTCTCCAAAGGTCCTCACTGGCCAACAAGCTCATTGAGGGTAAGGGCCTCCAGGTACTGGTTTTTTTTCACTTGCAGAAAGGGATGGTAAACATCCACTTTACAGGGGAGTTCTGAGGACCCATGGGGTACACAAAGCACAGTGACCACCCACACAGGCTGACACTAGCTGGAGTGGTAACTTTTACCTTACCTCAGCAGGTGGCAGCTCTTTGGGAGGCTCCTCCTTGTTCACTAGCGTCCGGGACATGTTGGCCAAGGCTTTGGTTCGAACAGAGGAGGGGAGAACAGGAGCTGTGTAGGCATCATTCTGAACCACTTTTGTGAGAGGGAGGGCCTTGGACATGGACAGCTTGGAATTGCTCAGTCCAGTCTACACAAACAGGCAGAAAGGAATCTGAGAAGCCAGAGACACAGTCTTTTGTTTTGTTTTTAGAGACAGAGTTTCTCTGTGTAAACACCCTGGCTGTATTGGAATTTATTTTGTAGAGCAGGCTGGCCTTGAACTCATAGAGATCTGCCTGTCTCTGCCTCCTGAGTGCTGGAAGTAAAGGTGTGTGCCATGACTGCCAGGCCAAGACACAGACTATTGTCTAAAGAACTAACAGCTAGCTAGAGCAAGACCTCAAAAGTTCCCAGTCCAAGCCTGAGGGGTGAGGTTATCAATACTAGCAATATATGCTGGGGTGTTTGGGTGTATGTGTGCGTGCACACACAGGCTCAAGATCGAGAAGCACATACAACCCAAGCTCTGAGTGGAACCCTTGATGGGAGGGAGGCACAAAGAAGCCACTTTCCACAGGGCAAGAGGATTCCATATAGCTTTGAGTAAAAAATTCATACAAGACACTCACCCACACTACTCAAACTTTTGGAAACCCTGCAATTTACAGCTAATCAGAAGGCCAAAAGCCTGAGATCAAGCTCCTTTCTAGATCAGCTTCCCATCAGCTTGCAGAATGGCTGGACATAGGAACTCTTCTTTTTTTTTTTTTAAATTTTATTTATTATGTATACAGTGTTCTGGGCACCAGATCTCATTATAGATGGTTGTGAGCCATCATGTGGTTGCTGGGAATTGAACTTAGTACCTCCGGAACAGCAGTCAGTTCTCTTAACCTCTGAGCCATCTCTCCAGCCCCATAGGAACTCTTTTAATGATTAATTTTTATTTTCTATGTGTAGGTATTTTGCCTGCATGCATATTTGTCAGATCCTCAGGAGCTGGAGTTAGAGACAGTTGTGAGCTGCAATGTAGGTGCTGGGAATTGAGCCTGAGTCCTCTGAAGAACAGTTAGTACTCTTAACTACTGAGCCTTCTCTCTGGTCCCTAGGAACTCTCCTAAGAAGGCATGGAACTCCTAGCTTCTGATCTCTGATCTGGTAATACAGAGGCACCATGCCTAGCTGCAGCCTCTGTGGCTCTAAGACTGTGAGGACAGGCTGGCAGAGTTAGTATGCACAGACCATTGGAATCAGTCCCCTCCTGAACTAAGGATATGGTCCCTTGGAAACAGAAACTCCTCATATTAACATGTCTAGAAAGATGCATGACACTAAAGCTAGGTGGTTTTGTGACTTTTGGTTTGCTGGCACCAAACAGAAAGAAAGGAAGGATTCCACAGCCAAAGAAGTAGATGAGAGTATGGGGTGGAGTCAGTTCACCAGGCTTCTCCAAGTCTGGTGAAGCATCCTCTCCATACCAGATTCCACACTGCTCAAGCCACTCTCTGTACCTCAAGAGCCAAAACAGTACCGGGGAGCAATACTGATCTATGCTATGTTAAATAAGTTCACCCTCTCTCCTTGTGCTGCTTCCCTATCATAAAAACAAACTCATGTCACTGAGAAGGGGAAATCTTAAGTGAAATTACTATAAGTACTGTTTTTTTTTTCTTTCTTTTTAAACTGGAATTAGCCATAGACTAGCCAGTAGACAGGCAGACACCTCCAAACAGTGTAATTACTGGAAAGGCCTCTTCCCTTTATAAAGTAATGAACTGGCATCATTCAACTTTACAACCACTATAAAAACTTAACAACCAGGAGAATTGTTTCACACTTGGGATCCTGGCCAAAGCTGAGTATTTGCAGCAGGACCCTCCTCAAGCTTCCAGACACTGCTTTCTCACTTCTCTGCATAATGTCTGACCAATACCCTTACCAGATACCACCCAACTTTCTTGACTTGCTGGTAAACTTCGACTGCTTACAGTTTATCCAGCCTGTTGTACTGTTATATTAGCAGAAAATAGACCAAGACAATTCCCTTCAAGTGTCTCAAACCCAACCCCTGGGAACGGCAGCTCATTTCATTTCACTGCTTGGGGATTTTTTGTTGTTGTTGTTTAGACAGGGTTTCTCTGTATAAGTTTGGAGTCCCTCCTGGAACTCGCTCTGTAGACCAGGCCAGCCTTGAACTCACAGATATCTGCCTGTCTCTACCTCCCGAATGCACCAAAATCAACCAGCTTGCTATGGGATCTTAAGCAAGTCCTAGACACCCCAGTCTCAGCAGTGGAGCTGGATCCAGAGAGGCCCTTTACTCTACAACCTTATCCATCCAATGATGCAGAGTATCATACCATGTGGTGCACAAAGCTGCCTGTGGCTGCAAACTTCATCTGTTTAGTAGGAACAGGTGCTGCAACGTCATCATCTTCATCTAGGTCATATAGGTTCTGAGAATAAAGAAACAGTAGTTGGACTAGGGATGTCACTTAGTGATCCCTAGCACCCCAGAATAAACAAATCAATCAGATCTACTACTATGGCATGCAGGCCCGCAACAAACATCTGAACCAAGAACAGAGAAACAGCTGCTGAAATGAACAAGGAACTAAGGAAAGAGGTAGACACATGAGTACAGGGACCTGGAGAGACTTGGGACTCAAGTCCTTACAAAGTGACTCTTACCCACAGAACTCAAAAAAAATTGTTAAAAAAGTACTGTGATTTATGGGTGCTTGGAAATTCTTTTTTTGGTAGAAATAATCCAGTAGCCCGGTCTGGCTTGAAACTCAACCTCTTGACTCCGGCCTCTTGGGTACATAACACATGGCCAGAAATAACTTTTTTTGTTTGGTTTTGGTTTTTTGAGGCAGGATTTCTCTGTGTAGCTCTGGTTGGCTGTCCTGGATCTTACTCTGTAGAACTGGTTGGCTTTGACTCAACGAGATCCACCTGACTTTGCCTCTAGAATGCTTGGATTAAAGATGTGTGCCACTATTGCCTGGCTCAGAAGTATCATTTTATAAATAGCAAATGCTTATCCAGAATCTCTACATTTTATAGTCAATTAATGACACAGTCTGGAAAAAAAATTTCATTGTGGGAGAACAAAGTATACTTACACTATTTACACAAGCCTAAATGGTAAGATAGTAGAGCCTAGTACATAGCTAGCCTGGTATATGTCATTGTACGCAGTCTATCACTGACCATAATGCCACTGTGAAGTACATGACTGTATCATTTGGCTTGGAAAGTCATCCATTCCACAGGCTGGTCTGTAGGAGTAAACCTAAACCCAACAAAGAGTTTTATCCCAAAGGATAAAAGTCACAGGAGAATTTTTCTAGTGTTCACAAGAGAGTATTTCTAATAAGGAAAATGTGAAACCAACAATTATCCAGTTGTTAAAGATTTGTATACAAACTTGAAACAAATTATGAAAAAAGAACGTTATTACAAAATTGGGTGAGAAAATAACCTCAATTCCACTTAGTATTAGATATAACTAACAACAGCAACAACAAATGAAAAAGACAGAAAGGGGCTGGAATGGTTCAGTGGTCTAGCATTTCTAGCACCATAAGGCCCTGAGTTCCATTCCCACCACATCAAAACAAAACAACAACAACAAAGCGGGGGGGGGGGGGAGTAGAGAGATGGCTCAGCAATTGAGAGCACTTGCTGCTCTCAAAGAGGACCTGGATTTAGTTCCTAGTACCCAAATGATGGGTGAAACTCCTGTTCCAGGTACCTTCTTCTGAACTCACAGTGCCAGGCATACATGCATTCCACATGCAAACAAACACTGATACACATTTTAAACACATACATGCAGTCCACATGCAAACAAACACTGATACACATTTTAAACACATACATATAGTCCAAATGCAAACAAACTAATACACATTTTAAACACATACATGCAGTCCATATGCAAACAAACACTGATACACATTTTAAAACAAACTTAGAGAGGAGCTGCAGCAGAACATCAACAATTCCTGGCTGGGTGAACAGGTACATGAAGGTATTTTTCTACATCAGGCACACGTAATGCTTATAACAATTTAGTAGTTTTCCTCTCTTCTACTGCCCTTTATGCCTCCCCTTTCTCAGTAAGAAGTATCTTCCCAGAGGCTCAGGTGTAGGTGCTGACATGGTACAATGTGAAGCCCTAGGTTTCATCTGCAGCACCATACACCAGGAAGGTGGAGGCAGGAGTGAACTGGAAACCAGCCTACATGAGACCCTGTCTCAAAAACAAAACAAAAACAAAAAAATGTTTCTATTTTTAGAGACAAGGTCTCCCTAGCCAAGGCTGTCCTAGCCCTTGTAATGCTCCTGACTCTGCCTCCTTGATTACACATATATCGAACCTAAACTAAGAACTAACTTACTTACTTACTTCATTTTGTTTTTTTGTTTGTTTGAAACAGGGTTTCTCTGTGTAGCTTTGGCTGTCCACTCACTCTGTAGACCAGGCTGTCTGGACTAAAGGTATGTGCCACCACCGCCTAGTTGTTTCGTTTTTTAAATACAAGGTCTCATTCTATATAATCCAGGCTGTCCTGAATTCACTATATACTCTAGGGCTCAAATTCATGGACTCTGGTCCAGCCTCCAAGTGCTGAGATTAGAGGTGTGAACCATCATGTCTCCAAAGAGGTTGCTGCTTCTTTTTCTGAAATAGCATCTCATTACATAGACCAGGCTAGCCTCAAACTCACAGAGATTCACTTGCCTATGTTCCCTGAGTGCTAAAATTAAAGGTGTGTGCCATCACTCCTAACACAAGTTTCTTCTTAAAACTCACAAACTCTAAAATGAAAACCTTCTTCTAACACTTTGAAATAGGAGCCATAAGCCAGTCCTCAGTTGATTTATCCAAGCAGACATCATCAAAATACATGCATGCATACATACTCAGGTGTGGGTACCACACACCCACACCCACACACTCATTTTACCTGTTTGGCCTGGTGGTTATTGACAACATTGATCCTCATTCCAGCAGGATGAGCATGAAGTGGCACCATGGCTTTTTGCTGTGGAACCTAGAAACATCCAGTGGTCATAATCCATCCCAGAAGGTTCGTGTGCATTCTAAGTAAGTCAATGAACTTGAAATATGTTGGCATGTGCAAGGTCAGCCAAGGTCAAACAATAATAGGCCTGAAGAGCTTAATGAATTTGGTAAATAATTGGTGCTGCTACCACTATTTTAAAAACTAATGCATATTAAATGCAGTTTCCTTTCCTTCTGGAGTACTGGTTGTGTGGGGTGGCTGGGACATCGGACAATCAATCTTATCTCCTGGGCATCCATCCTGTTCCTCCCATTGACTGGATGAGTAAATAATGTCAGTTCACATTTCTTTCACACTATTATTTTTTAAAATAAAACTGAGGTAATTATTCTGAAGTTTAAGTGAGGAACAAATAACAGAATTTGCTAAGCACCTGCCATAGCATGTGTACAACATGCTCTGTGTTCTCCTCATTTTTTCCTCTACTTTTGCCTCACTTTGGAAAGTCATTCATTCTTGTGGACTTCTCCTTTAAAAGAAAATATTCTGTATGCCACAAGACTGTCTCTAATGTATTCTCTGTGCCCTTTTGTAAGGCAGAAAGTGCTAAACCAACACTTGAAACAAAACCTTGCACTTGACCATTCTCCAATGTTTCCTGCATACTTCTAGCTTACTTCCCAGGTTTCTGGAAATGTAGGCAGGAGCCAGAGCCTACCTGGATGGTTTTGGTGAGTTTCAGAGCAGGGGTCACCGTCCCAATGGGTGGGCTTGTGAAGGTAACAGGGGATCTCCTCTTCAAGCTGATCTTCTCCCGGGCATCAGCCACCTGCCAGGGATTCTGGGGCACAGTGTTCTGCTGCTTTCGTGAGTTCAGCATCTCTCTGGCATCCTGTACTTTTCCCTTGATCCGAAACCGAGCATCTTTCTGCAAAAGCTTCTCTCGGGCATCTTTGACTCCAAGCTTGAGCCGAGCATCTGAGATGCCAATCTTCTGCCGGGCATCAAATCTCTGCTGGAAGGTGGCTGTGCGAGCTGGCTGGCTAAGAAGACTATGTTGGATCCCAACTCGAGATCGGATGCCTCCAACTCCTGGTCTGGTGCTGAGCCTGCAAGTACAAAACTGAAACAGTAAATGGATCTGAAGACCAACACCAGCCCATAGAGGAGAGCTAGGAACACTGAGCATAGAGCTTGCCACATAACTCTCAAAACTCAAACATACCACCTTCTTTCTTACCTCTGGCTTTTAACTTTGCATCATAAACAAAAAATTATGCAAAGTCCACCACAAGTTAAAACTGTTTCATCCCTGACCATGCTTTCAATCAACCTTTATGTACCCGGAGGTATTTGTTATGCCTGCTCTCTGTGTAGAAGGCAGTGAAGCTGCCTCTTAAAACAAATGGTGCCGCTATGTAGGCAGACACCTCTTACTAGGACTAAGGGAGCCAACATGTAGGTCTCAGCATATAAAAACTAATAAAATGAAGATAAAGATTTAATAGCCATGCTGGATGGTGGTGGCGCATGCCTTTAATCCCACGACTTGGGAGGCAGAAGCAGGCAGATCTCTGTGAGTTCAAGGCCAGCCTGGTCTACAGAGAGAGTTCTCGGATAGCTAGGACCGTTACACAGAGATACCCTGTCTTGAAAAATAAAAAAGACGTAATAGCCAGGCATAGTAATGTTCATAACCACAGCATTCAGGAAGCTGAGGCAAGAAGACTGCTGCTGAGTTCAAGGATAGTCTGAACTACACTGCAAAACACATCTAAAAATAATAATGATAATAATAATAATAAACACAGCTGTGCAGTGGTGGCGCACACCTTTAATCTCAGCACTCGGGAAGCAGAGGCAGGCGGATCTCTGTGAGTTCGAGGCCAGCCTGGGCTACAAGAGCTAGTTCTAGGACAAACTCCAAAGCTACAGAAAAACCCTGTCTCGAAAAAAACAAAACAAACAAACAAACAAA
>JAQHUG010000146.1:5213622-5245848 GCA_028555095.1 Dicrostonyx torquatus | reverse complement strand
AAGGTCCTGAGTTCAATTCCCAGCAACCACATGGTGGCTCACAACCATCTGTAATGAGGTCTGGTGCCTTCTTCTGGCCTGCAGACATACACACAGACAGAATATTGTATACATAATAAATAAATAAATATTAAAAAAAATAACAAAATAATTATTTGTGTGTGTGGCCACGTGTGCAGCAGAATACAAATGACAACTTTCACTGTGTTCTCTCCCTCTACAAAACAGGTCTGGGGCTGGAACTTGGTTGCTAGGCTTGGTGGCAAGCTTTTTTACCTGCTGAGCAACCTTGTTGGCCCTGAGATCACTTGGGGGTGGTAGTGTCTTATTGTTGTTTTCTGAAGATTGTATTTATTTTTTTAAATTTATATGTTTGATTAAATGTGCATGTCTGTGTATTATGTGCACAGCGAAGCCAAATGAGGATATCAAATCCCTGGGCACTAAGTTACAAAGGGTTATGCACTGCCATGTGGGTGTTGGGAATTGAACCCAGATCCACTGGAAGAGCAGCCAGTGCTTTTAACTGCTGAGCCAGCCCTGAGGTCATTTTTATACAGAGAAATCAAACAGAGTTTAACCCAAATTAGTAGCAAGACAAAATACTAGGAAACATTCCTTTACTGAAGTATTTTCAGACATTTCATTTGAAAGCCTCTTCCACCTTGGTTTTTGTGTTTGGAACTACATTTCCTTCAGTTTATCTCAACAAGGAGTAACAGTGAGGAGCAGGTGTAGAGCATAGGTCTCAACCTAACTTCACTTTCCTCCCACCCACTGTGGCTCCAAGGACTCCCCAGGCATGATCTCTCAGCTGATCAGCTCCAGCACACTCTAACTGAACCAGAAGTGATCCCAAGAACTAGAGTAACCAGACTAAGGACAGATGCTATACCAACCAACTTACTCCGAGAGTCTCACGTCTAAGGTGAAAGTCAACAGGGCACAGCAAGCACTACAGGGCTGAGGGTCCTTCACACTAGAGACAAGTGTGAGTGAGGCAGCAGAGTCTACCAAGAAATGAATCAAGGGCCACTCAGACCACTCTGACTACTCCACAAACACCCACTCATCAAAGTGTCTTTCGTGATTAACTGGGGACCCAGGTAATACTGTCCTTTCTATGAGGTATAAGAGGCCTCACTAGAAGTTGCTCTGGAAAACACTTGACCACAAATGCAGTTGGTGCTGGGCTCTCCAGCTCAGACTGCTCCCCAAGGTCCTGACTGCCTTGGCATGCCTTGGGTGAGCAGCAAGAAGGGTTAACAGGCAGGTGGGTTTAAGGAGGCTGTTTTCCCTGGCAGACTCTGGCTTTTGTCATATCCACTAGGAGGAGAGAGGCTGCCCCAGGAACCACACACTCTTCCCAAGTTATTAAACACAAGATTCTTCTCAGGAGAGCTTTGCAGCATGAAAATCGAAGTTGCCAGAATTTGATATGGAGCCCCAGATCTAGAGTTTGTTGACTGTGCAAGTGAAATGGAATTTCAATAAGTTTTAACCCTTGCACTGCCTTCTAATCTTTCAGAATACTCCTGTCCCAATCCAATCTTCACATAAAATCAAAATTCTCACAACTGAAAATCAGTTCATTTTTCTTTTTAAGCCTTCAACAGTGACACTGAAGAAAGCCACCACCTAGTGAGCACTTGGCCTGGGGAAACAGGCGTCACTTGTGTTTTAGACATGTGGAAAGAGAAAGGACAGTAAAGCAACTTACATAGAATCACACGGGAAGGAGAAGCAAAAGTAAATCATGGTCTCCGAGTGCAGACTTTCTTACCTATCCTTTCCCCATGAAGTTTCCCTGCTTCTCTTCCTTTAAGGAAAGCTCCATGACACCTCCCACCACATCATGACAGTATATTCACTGTTTTCTGAGACAGGATCAAACTAGCTCGGGCTGCGTAACAATTCTCTTACCTGAACCGTCCTAGTGCTGGGATGGCAGGCATGCTCTATCACCCTCAGCTCTAACATGGTAGGAACTTAAAAAGGAAAAGAAAATTATGGTTCAGATCTAGAATGCTCTCCAGAGAATTCATTGTGGAAGGGTTGGTTTCCAACTGGACATGCTATTTGGGGGTGGGGTGGGGAGTGGACAGGGTTGTCTATGTAGCTCTGGCTGTCCTGCAACTCCATGTAGATTGGGCTAGCCTTGAACTCAGAGACCCACCTGCCTCTGCCTCGAGTGCTGGGACTACAGGTGTGCACCATCACACCTGGTGGTGATAAGAAAGGACTGCATCAGGAAAGACTAACCTTACCAATGTACTACTCCACTAAATGGGCAACTAGGGGGTGGGGTCCAAAAACAGGAAGCAGGTGACCTCCTTCGAAGGGTGTATGTCTTGTCCTTTACCCTCCCCTCTCCACTCACCTCTCCTGCTTCTTGGCTGCCTTTAGGTAAGCACCTCCTGCTACTGTACTATTCAGCCCAATAGTTCTTTTCTCTGTTCGTCGACTATCTCAAGGACTGTCATAGCAACATCAGAGCTGACGCACACAACCTCTCATGCACAATTAGTCCTCTGAGCAAGCCGCCAGGAAGACCATTACAAGAACGCTGCCCTGTCACCACCCCCCAGCTGGACTCTCAAAACTTTTAATTGGCTTAACCATCGTGGCTGTCAATGACTGTTTCCTGTGGGTCATTTCATTATGGCCCAGAAGGCAGGGTTAACTGGGTGGTGATGGAAGCAGTAATGCTGAGATTAGAGGGAAGGAAGTACAGTTCAGTATGGGAGACAAGTGTCCACCAGACACAGGCATGGGGAAGGAAGAGCATTCACAGAGCAGATCAATGTCTGGGAAACAGAACCTAACATCTCTACATCAGGGCATTTACAAACTCAACAATCTATAAATGTGTTGAACCAGTAGCCAATTCTCACGTCTTCACACGGCAAGTTTAAGCCATTGAAGGGCCCAGAGTAAGTATGAACAATAGTCCACCTACCCAGCTTCTTCTATTGTTTGACCCTTGCCCTATATACTCAGTCACAAGGAGAGTTGATGGTTAAAAATCATAACACACCAGCTGTGTTCAGAACCATGTTAAGATAACCACAGATGTGTGTATGCAAACCCCCATTAAGCGTATACAAACACTATGTTATCACGAGTGACTCCCCTCAAAACCTAACCTCAAGATTATAAAAATTCCTTTGACTCCCTACCCTGCGGTTTTTTTTGTTTTGTTTTGTTTTTTTGTTTGTTTTTTGCTATAAAAAGAAGTTTATGAGCCGGGCGGTGGTGGCGCACGCCTTTAATCCGCACTCGGGAGGCAGAGGCAGGTGGATCTTTGTGAGTTCGAGACCAGCCTGGTCTACAAGAGCTAGTTTCAGCGCAGGCTCCAAAGCCACAGAGAAACCCTGTCTAGAAAAATCAAAAAAAAAAAAAAAAAGAAGAAGCTTATGGCCTCTTCTCAGGGTCACAGAGCCACACCCCAACCTGCCTGTGGCCCTAACTTGTTAGAAGTTCTGGTAGCCCGTGGTAATGGACTAAGGTTACTTCTGCTCATCTAATTTTGGTGGCCTCAGCTTTAATATTGCACGATTCCCAGACCCAACAGTCATAGAAGCTATAGAAGGTTACCAATGTTTAAGAGTCTACTGAGTCTTAAAAACTGCAGAACATCTATCCATCAGTGAACACCACCAATGCACTCTGTCGTTTTCCGTCCTTGTCGGTGGTCAACTTAGCCAGCAGTTAAAACTCTGAGCACTCTGTGGCTTGCCTTCTCTCAAGCTCTAGCTTCCCATTTGCGAACCGGATACAAAGTAAATAAGCAGTACGAGCCAGGCGGTTGTAGCGCATGCCTTTAATCCCAGCACTCGGAGGCAGAGGCAGGCGGATCTCTGTGAGTTCGAGGCCAGCCTGGTCTACAAGAGTTAGTTCCAGGGCAGGATCCAAAACTAGAGAAACCCTGTCTCGAAAAACCAGAAATAAAATAAAATAAGCAGCACGGGAGTGCCTGGAGCCCCAGTTACTCAGGAGGCTGAGGCAGGAAGACGAATAGAGTTCAGGAGTTCGAAACCAGCCTGGGCAACATGGAGGACGCCAGCCTCTCAAAACAGAAACAAACTCGCCTGTCATCCCAGCACTTGGGAAATGAAAGCAGAAGGATTCAGGCATTTAAAGCCAATCTCTGCGACACAGTGAGTTCGCGGCCTGCTCCTCCTACTATGTGAGGCCCGTCTCAAGAAAACGAAGGAACAAAATAATAATAATAATAATAATAATAATAAACATTACAGACACTATAGTGACAGGAACAAGGCGCTTTGCATCTGAAAGCTATACACCGCCTCTCAGCGGGCCCGGGTTAACCACAGCGGCTAGAGAGAACCTGCAGAATTGGGCATCCCAACTCTGGGCTAGGGTCTCGATTGCTCAACTTCCGTCCTCTTCACGCCGAGGGCCGCAAAGCGCGAGCAGAGACTGCTCCACCGTGGTCCCCAGACCCAGTCGCCGAGTCGGAAAGGCCGGCCCTGCCCAGCCCTCGGCCCGCCCGCGGCTGGGCCTCCCGGGCCCGGTAACCAGTGGGCTGGCGAGTGGATGGGTCCGCGCGGCCCGGCCAATAAGGAGCGCGGCGGACGCAGGGGGGCGGGCGCAAGCGGCTTCTCGCGTCGCGCCCCGGGCTGCTCCCTCCTCCGCCCCCGAACCCCGCGAAGCAGCGAGCCCCTAACAGAGGAAAAGGCCGCTCACCGTCCCTTGGTCGCCGTTCCGCGCTTTCGGATGAGCTCATCCAGCGAGATGTCGGCCATCTTGCGCCGCCAAACCTAGCGGAGAACGGAGAAGCCGTCAGCAGCGAGCCCGCCCCTTGGCCACTTACGGAACGACAAGCAGCTTCCGACACCCGGACAGCCAACTCTCGCGACAGTTCAAACGACGCTCGGAACGGAAGGGGGTGGGGCCGCTTCCCGTGAGCCTTTGCGGTACCCACCTCCAATCTGCATATAGAAGGCCGGAGCGTGGTGGATTCTTTTTTCCTCCTTTTACAAAGGAAGAATTAAAACGATGCAAATTGAAACCATTAGAAAACTTTCACGTAAATAAGTTTATGAGTTGGACGGTCTGGAACTCACCACATTTGAAATGAGAATAAAATTCCTTACCCCTGAGGAACGACGATATGCGTGTCATGCCTTAAACTTATGAGTAAGGAAAATAACGATTCGGGGTGACGCCCGAGTCCTCACTGCTAATGTGAGAAGAATTTTTGCGCGGGTAAAGGTTCCCCCTAAGGCGACCCGCCTACTTTGCGGGATGCCTGGGTGAGGCAATCTGCCCGACCCCTTCCATGCCAAAGAAAGTTAAAAACATGTAAAGCCGTCCACGGATGGTGCTGTGTAACCCAGTGTCCTCCAGACTTTGGAAAACTCTGCTTTGTAGTTGTAAGCCACACCACTGACGCTTAATCCCAGAGTCCTGTGCCACCGGCGTGGGAGCGTCCCCAGGGTCCCGCTCGGCAAGCCTCTACCCGGTGACCACATCTCTTCTGGAAGACCTCACCGTACACGCACATACTACAGAAACAGGCTGTCTCCCTATTGCGAATTCTTTTCCAATAGTACGAGCATATTACAGAAGCAGGGGTCACCCTGTTGGGAATTCCTTTCCCTTTGACGAATTTCCGATGTGCTTGGAGCGAATCGATTTTTCCCGCCGATTCCATGTATTAGGGAGTGATTTTTACTCACCCGAAGATCAACTTCCAGGAGCAAGGGGCCTCAGGGCTTGGAAGAGCAGAGACTCACTGGCCCTTATGCTGCGAAACCAACGCAGGAAGGGTCTGGGCCCGGCCCAGCAATCTCATCCGGGTTTGTTCTCGGAGAATAAGACGAGATCCCTTTCAAATCCCTCACACCCTAATTTCGCATCCTCAGGCATCAGGCAACACAGACATAACCTGCGGCAACAGCTCACACGGCTGAAAAAGGCCTGTGGGGCCTGAGATTCCAGGTGAAGCACGCCAAGAGTCCCATGTGCGGTTCCAGGGACATACTGGGATAGGTGAGAGGAGGGGCTGCCCTGTGACCCCTGCACACTCGTCCTGGCTCCACTCTAGCTGAGGGGGTGTTTGTGTTTATGTGGTTCCTTGTGTCTAGCCCCACCATCATTTCCTGTCCCTTCCAGCTACCTGTATTCTTTTATAAGTGTGTGTGTGTTCATTTACCAACTGTGCACATGCCAGGTATCTCTCCTTCTCTCCCCACCTTATTTCTTTTAAGATTTATTTATTATGTATATAGTGTTCTGCCTGCATGTATGCCGCAAGCCAGAAGAGGGCATCAGATCTCATTATGAATGATTGTGAGCCACCATGTGGTTGCTGGGAATTGAACTCAGGTACTCTTGACCTCTGGGCCATCTCTCCACCACTTCCCAGTGCTGGAATTACAAACACACACAAAAAGCTCCCCAGCCCCTCCAGACGCCTGCTTTTCTTGATGTTTCTCGGAGCTGCCTCTGCCAACCATATACCCTCAAACTCATTTTCACTGTCTGAACATCTGCCCCTGAGGGAGCAGGTATTGACATCCAGCCATCTCAACAGAGGTGGCTTTCCTGCCACCCAGGTGTAAGGGCGGCACTCACTCCCACCTGATCTGTCTTCAATGTTACCAGTCCAGCATCTTACCCCATAGGATCCAGAGCTAGAGGACAGGGAAAGGCAATAGCAGAGGCATCACAGGGAAGTCTCAACATGGGACAGTGAACCAGAAAAAAAGCACAGATGAGCCCCCCCACTCTCCACCTTCCACAGGTGGACCTAGGAGTGACTGTCATCAGTAAGGTGACAGGACAAGGGTGGGCTTCCTATCTACTTTTCTGCCACTTCCCAAACTCAGAACAAGAAATGCAAATGCGTATCTGAAATAAAATACATGTCTGTCCCACATGGCCCTCCTGCCCCTCCCTGCCAATCCCCATGCAGACTCCAGAAGGGTCAGTATTAGCAAAGTTTTATTTCAACTCTTTTCTGCCCATAAATGACTAAAAAAAGCCGGCGTGCAGGAGGTGATGCCACCTGCTGGAGGCAGCGCCAGGCACCGAGTCTGTCTCCAAGATAAGAGGCACTGCTCAGAGGCCCGCCCCCAGGCTGGGGACCAGGCAGGAGCGAGGTTTGGGATAGAGAAACAAGCCAGAGTGTTGGCTCCAGCCCAAGCCGGAGATCCCAAGGTCTACCACACTCTGTTGGGCTGACAACTTAGGGCGCCCAAGGCTGTAAGGAGCGGGCATGAGGTTTCAGAAGGATCCATGTACTGTCCCAGGAACTCTTGGTCAGCAGGGGGTGAGGAGGTGGGGGGTAGGGGAAGTAGCCTGTCACTGCCAGACACCCTCCTAAGAGAACCTCTGGGTGTGGCTGTATAATGTAGTGTGAGGGGCACAGGCCACGCCATGGCCTGAGGCAGGTGGGTGGATACAGGGTGTAGACATGGGTCCTGGGACTGTGGCTGTTACCCTCCCTTTTCTTTTCTATAGACTGTGGTCCATGACAATGGGTAGACATGGTACTGACAGCTCTCTCTCTCTGTGTGTGTGTCTGTTTGTCTGTATGTGTCTGTCTCTGTGTGTGTGTGTTGTGTGTGTAAGGGGGTGGTCATGGGACATCTCTGATAATGGCTAGTTAGTGCCAAACAGGAGCCTATGCAGAAAGTGGTCAACAGGGGCCACCTGATACAAAGTCCTGATCCCAAAGGGCCCCTCAGGGGCCAGTACAGCTGGATGACCAGGGCTGGGCAGACCAGGCTGAACCCAGGCCCCAGTATGAATGTGAGCTTATGTTAGGTGAGGGACAGTGGTGGGGAGGGAAAGGGTAGACAGGTAGCTATGGTGAATACATGAGCAGCAGGCATGGTAGTGGCCAGCATCCAGCCATCAGAAGGTAAAGCATCGCTCCTTGGGGTGGCCCACACGCTCCAGGTTCGGCAAACAGGCAAACTGGATCATGGGTGGAGGTCCACACATCAGTATCAGCGTCTCCTCCCCAGGAGGTGGAAGGTGGTCCCTGATCATCTCCTCATTCACGAAGCCTTGGCTGTAGTTCCAGTCTGCAGAACAAGAGATCAGTTCAGTCAGAATGGAATTGGCTGCCCAGCTGACACACAGCTTCCTGTCTGTCTTGTCCTCTCCCAGATGTTATTCATTCCTAAACCCACCACCTGCTGACAGCCTGCAACCAAAGCACAAGGCCTTCCTGCTTGCCCTCACCCACTTTGCAATTTGGAACCCTGCCCATGGGCCCCCACGACTATCTAGAATTATTTAGTCTTGCAGTACTAGAATGGAGTTTGGCCCATGCATGCTAAACAAGTGTCCTGCCAGGATATGGCATATGAGTTTCATTTTATAGAAACAGATGCCCAGAGGAGACAGAATTGTTCAAGGTTACACCTAGTCTCCCTAAGGAGGTGCCCAGCCCAGGCTGGTCAGTGTGGCATTCTTTACACCTTGAACCCCAGCTGCAAGCTCACTGCCTGACTCCTCTGCCACCGCAGAGCCCACAAGAAGTACGTACGGTTTGGCTCACAGATAGATTCTGGTCCCTGACCTGAAACTATTACTCAGTAAACAATGCACAGGCCAGAACTGAAATCCCAGCACTTGAGAGAGACAAGGAAAGGGAGAACGTGAGTTCAAGGCCAGTTTGAGGACTGCAGTAAAGTGAGACTGTCTCACCATAAATAAACAAAAGACTCCTCTGGAAGGGGCAGCAAGTAAGAAGGGTCCAGGATCCAACACTGGTGAGGCCAGGACACTCTAGGCCTGGGCTCTGGGTGGCAGCTGCTCCCTCCAGGTCCTGCCACTACCTCCCTCTTTCCTAGGCCTGTGTGCACACTACTTCCACCCTTCCTGTCCCTCACAATAAGTAATGCAGCAGAGGGAAGCCAGCACACACTATGGCTGGGGAGGGCTCTGGTCCAGTGTTGACTTTGAAGAACTGGCTGGTTCCGGATGCTCAGAACAATTCTGACACCTCCCGATCCACCTGAAGGTACCTGCTCCAAGCCAGTCCCAGAGCTGTGCCCCACAGGCACAGACATCCTCTAGATTGGTTTCAGAGGTAGGCAGGTGGAGGCAGCGACTGAGCAGAGAGATACTGGGCCACTGACACCCGCAACTGAGGCTACCTCTGAGACTCAGGGATCCGCCAGGCCTATCAGAGGCCCCTCAATCTCCCTCATGGCCATCACTCAGGATTATTTCTTGCTTGTCTCTGCCCTCTGAAACCCAGAGGAGCTTCCTCAAAGCCTTCAACACCAACAGAAACAACACGGTAAAAAAGGGACTGGAGGGAAATGGCCCAGTGGGTAAAGGCATTTGCTGTGCAAGCTAAGCCTAGAGACCTGAGTTCGATTCCCAGAACTCAACTCCACAAATTTGTCCTCTAACCTTCACACGTGTGCTGTGGAATGCATCCTGCAGCATACACACAGACATACACATACACAATTACAACGTTAATAATGTTTTCAAAAGGCGCTGATTGACAGGGAGGCATCGCCTTCTGATATCTCCTCTATGGGTTTCCAGGTGCAGGAAGCACTAGTACAGTCCCAGGAGACTCTAAGACTGGGGAGAATCCTCTGGGTTTCATCAATTATGTCCTCCAGTTCATGGATACTGTGAGCTAAGTAACTGAACACTGAACACATTTCCCTCTGCACCCTGGCTTCTGAGAATGCCAGAGTGACATACAAGGCCCACTTGTGGCAGACATGCATCACGGCCAATGTTTCTGTGTGAGCCTCATCCCTGACTCCACTTCAGGCCAGCCCTTGTTTTTCTTCCATTTCTACATTCTGTTTGTACCCCTCTGACTCAGTGTGTGAGTCACTGTAAGCTTCCTAGATTCCTCTGGAACAAGGCGTGGTGCAGCCAGACAGCTGCCTGGGAACGAGCCATCTGACAGTGCAGACAGGAACAGAGCAGAAGCTCACAGACATTTTTGCACGGTGTCTCCTTATCCAGGTCCCAAAGGTGGCCCTGGGGAAACCTAGCATTTGCCACACATGTGGGCTGCTGGTCCCGTGTCTGGGTCCTAAGGGCCTGCTGCTGCTTCCCTATGGGTCAGGATGTTACTGAAGAAAAGGAAAACACCGGCTGATTACCTAGCTCTTGCCCTGCCTGGCTGGCCTTGTTATGAAAACCAGCCCTGCAAGATGGTCTGCATTTCCACAGACCACCATGAGGGGACAGCTCTGGCCCTGACCCCCTCCAAAGGGTTGTCTCCAGTTAGCGGCTCCCAGGCAAGCTCACCACCTCCCACAGGAGCTTTCCTTAAAGAAGAAAAGAAGCCATTCAGACACCCACACCCAGTGCCCCGCTGACTCACACACATGGTATTGAGTAGCTGTTTCTTCCCTCTGAAACTCCTTCCTGCCCTGGGGAGGACAGAGGCCAAGGCTCATAAAACTCTACAGAAATTTGGGAGACTGCTGTGGCCTCCCTGGAGTTACAAAAGACAGGAAAGTGGTCTATGGAAGGGGAGTCTTCAATGGAGCTGCCTGCAAGCTGCACTGGGATGCCACAGTCATGAGTGGGTACCATGCTGGGGTGGGCTTCTTGGTGATGCAGCTTGAGAGTCACCATGTTTCTGTAAGTGACCCCTCAGCCATTCTCCTGGGTAACCCCCCAGAGCTCACTGGGCACCAAGCTGAACTTGGGGGGAATCATTCCTTTGCTCTCTCTAACCAAGAAATATAGAAACAGTCTATCTTTTTGCCCTCTCCACCCAGGGCTAATAGAAATAGTCTATCTTTGATCTCTCTGCCAGGGGGGACTAGAAACAGTTTATCTTTTATCTTTGCACTCTTTCCCAGAGGGGACTAGAAACAGTCTCGGGGGAAGCAGGGGTAGTTGCTTTCTTTACAGCAAAGACAGTAGTATTAGTTGCTGTTGTTTTAAGGAGTTAAGGTCCTGAGTGGCCCAGGTTGGCCTTGAACTTGCTATGTGGTTGAGAATGATGAACTTCTGGTCCTCTTACCCCCACGTTCTCCGGAACACTGAGACTGTAAGCATGTGCCACCATGTCCAGCCTGTGTAATGCTGTCACAGGTCAGACCCAAGGCTTCATGCCTGCAGTGAGCCCACGCCAACACTGATGTGACCTCGTAGACCCTCATTTTTAACTCAAAGCAGGAAATGAATGACAGCTCAGTTCCCAGAGAGCAGGCTCAAGGGAGGTTTGGGGCCTCATTCCCACCTTCCAGCATGAGCCTGGCTCCTCCACAGGACTGTGAACTTGGCCCATAGCTTATGCATGGGCATGGCAGTGCCAGGGCAACCATAACATCCCAGTCCCTCTCCAGAGTGAGTGACCAGAGAAAATACATACAAAGGCTGTTCAGATTACAAACCACACAGAAGCTGCCACCCCAACCCTCAGCACTGTCCCATGGAGATAGTGTGGGCTTCTCTGTCCAGTGGAGCAGGGTGGAGAAGGCAGGGCTTCCAGCCCTGCTCTGTGCTCCCTAGCTGTGGGATGCGGTCACTTACTTCCCCTCTCTGAGAGCTGGTTCCTCCACAGCCATGAACAGGCCATGAGTGCTAAAGGAGCCTGGTGAAGGCTCAGGGCTAAAGGTGGGTGCCTCCCACTCGACCTGGGGTTCCCTGTGCTCACCGTCCGGGGCTTTGTCCACTGTGTACCAGAGTTTGAAGCGAGCAGAATGTGCGTTCCTCAACTCCTCCAGCTCAGGCCGCAGCAGGATGTCTTTCTCGGACTGCAGGAGACAGACCACCCAGTCAGGAAAGGTGACACTTCAACAGGGACAGACCCAGGAGTGGGTCGTCATGCCCCTGTGGACCACACTCAGCAGCTCGGAGGCAGATGCTGAAGCTCACTAGAATTCAGCTACCTTGCCTGCAGGACCCCTCAAAATAGCTGGCCAACCAGACCTTATAAATGGGGCCTGTAAGCCAGGTATGGAGACACATGCTTATAATTCCAGAATCTAGAGGCAGAAGCAGGAAGATCATGAGTTCAGGACCAGCCTCCACTTGTGGGTTTACAGTCAGCTTAAGCTTTTTCTCTCTTCCTGGCCTAGCCAAGGCCTCTGTGCAGGTATTAAGGCGTTTTTGACAGCTGTGCAGGGACCAGGTCTTAGGACAGTTGAGACTAGATTGCAGACAGGAAATGTCTGGGTTACTGTGCCTGACACATGGGCAGTGTGCAGAGCTGGGCCTGATGGATCCCAGGGACAAGATGACCTGAATCATATCTGAGAAGCACAAAATGCCAGGGTCTGGCCTCTACACTGCTGCAACAGGTGCGACTCAGCCTGATCTCCCCAGAAACATCACAGGAGTTCATTTTCAGCCACAAAACAAAGGACCTGTAAAGGCTCTTGCGAAAGTCACCAGCCTAGGCTACACAGCAGGTCACAAAAGCCAGGCTTCCGCCATGCTCAGAGGCCTGCATCCTGAGCATCTTACCTCCGTCTCTGCTCAGGCCAGTGTCCTTGCACTCTACCAGAATTCCAAGGTGAACTATGCCCAGGGTGAAGGCAGCACCCAGTATGCAGAAGGAGTTTAGGCCTAGAGAGATGCCCCGGGGCTCCCTCTTCAGCTGCCCACCCACACCTGCTGCCACCAGAATGTCTGCCCTGGCCCTCATTCCAGACATCCTTGGCACCTCTGCAGAGCCTTCAGACTCTCGAAGAGGACCTGACCAAGCCCCGAACCTGCCTGCTCTGGGGACTGTTCACTGACCTGGTTGGCGAAGAGCAGGTAGCACACGGTGTGGTCATTAGGGTCCTTCATGACGGCGCGGATCACTTGAAGCATTGGGGTGATGCCTATAAAACAGGGTCCCCACACAGAGTGATGCCTGCTGGGGCACACCAGTCACCCAAGCAGGGAGAAGCATGGGACACAGAGGCTTGGCCTCAGACCAGCCTCCCCTGATCCTCACATCCTGACCCACCACAGCTCAGTCGGGGCTCCAACCCTTACCTGTCCCTCCTGCAATCATGCCTACAGACTTCACCGTCCTTACAACAGGGCTGGACTTCTTGTCTGCACGGATGGCAAACTTCCCTAGGAAGGGAAAGATGGGTGATTGCAGCAGCTGTGGGGTCCAGCACAGGGAGAACGCCACACAGCCCCAGCCAGCTGGAGTGACTCTGCACAAATGAGTCCTCTCATGGGAAAGAGAGCAAAGGTGGGCAGAGTGGAAGATACCCACTCCGACACTTGCTGGCTGGTTTGGGGGCACTGAGTAAGCAAAGCAAGGCAGTCTGTAAATGAACCTGGTCCCCCATGCACAGCCAGGGGCAGCCCCTCAGCAGGCCACTTACCCTCTAAACAGCCAATAACCAAGGTAGGGGAGAACACTTGTCCCCACTTCCCAGCCTTCCCAGACACAGAACCCCCAGCTCTCCAGTTCCCAGGGATGCCCACTCCAATGACCTTTGCCCTGGTAGACCAGCAGGCCGTTGGGGCCCCGGAATTCAATGGTGTCTCCAATATTCATGTTTTCCAGGTACTGAGACATCTTCCCTCCAGCAGGAAACTTGGGATGGGTGTCCTTGAAGTAAACCTGCAAGCCACACAGGTATCTCTCAGTCCCCACCCAGCCTTGGGGCACCCCAGCCTCTCAAGGTCCCATCCACCCAAAGTTAAGCCTTCTACCCCACACTTCACAAAAGCAAGGCTTCCACCTGTCACACAGGGCTACTAGCAGGAGGGCCATGCTACACCAGCTGAGGTTCTGTGTCCACATCTCTACATCTGCCAGCACAGTGAGGCTCTGGGTATCAGCTCAGCCCCGCCCTTCCCTCCTGGAACAGCTTCAGCAGTCACACAAACATCCCCCTTGAAGCAACTTCCTTCTGGGCCCCTGTGGGATTACTGTCTTGGGAAAGGGGAGGCCTATGATACAAATGGCCTAAGAATATGGACACAGAGGAGCAGCAGTGCCCCTGTCAGGGCTGGCCCATCTTCCCAGGGGCCTAGACCTTGGAGACAAGCAGGAGGCTGATGGGGAAGGGGAGAGATGGGCAGAACACTGTCATAGGCTCTGGTACATCCAGGGCCAGCAGGAGCCATGGAGACTCAGGAGGGGCCACTACAGCTTCTTTTTTTTTTTTTTCTCTTTCTCTCTCCCTCTCTCCTAGACTCCCCCACCTCCATGCACTCTTTTTATCTGACCAGAGATTTCAACCCAAGCAGATGCTCGGTCCATGACCACTTCCTCTGTTTCTAGACAAAGTCCCAAGCCGGACCGGGGCATACAGGACCCTGTCTAGCTCTGTGGATATCGCCACCTTTTATCTACCCCTCAAGGCTCTGCTCTGTACTTTTTTTTTCTTTTTTTCTGAAACAGGATTTCTTTGTTTAACAGCCTTGGCTGTCCTGGAACTCATTCTG
Organism: Dicrostonyx torquatus; assembly: GCA_028555095.1. Classification (NCBI taxonomy): domain Eukaryota; kingdom Metazoa; phylum Chordata; class Mammalia; order Rodentia; family Cricetidae; genus Dicrostonyx; species Dicrostonyx torquatus. The sequence continues at coordinate 5,231,469 of JAQHUG010000146.1, read as the reverse complement.
TAGACCAGGCAGGCCTTGAACCCACAGAGATCCACCTATCTCCTCCCGTAAGAGCAGGCATTAAAGGTGCACACCACCGTGGCCTGGTTCTGCTCTGCACCTCTGTCAGTTCTCCAGTCCTCTGACTTCAGAGCCTCCCTCTTCCTTCTCACCTGGCCGACACCCACTCCACTAGAGGTCTCCCCTTCTCTGCCACCTGAGTAGGAAGTAGGTTTCCATACCCCACCCTGCCACCTGCAGTCATGCCCTGGGAACCCTACCTTGACCACCAAGTCCACAAAGCCCTTGTCATCATCACTAGAGACGGGAGTATAGGGCCGAATGACCAAGTTCCCATCGATCCTACTTGAGAGGTAGATGTGCTGGCCTGTAAGACAAGGAGGGGTTGTTTGGGGTCAGGCACCATGCCCCCAGGAGCTTTTCTTCCCAGGGCCCTACACCTGTTTCACAATCAAACTCTGACCCGACCTTGGCTCCCACTACTCCCTCCCACCTCAGAGGGATTTCCAGCATGCCTCAGCATTGGTCTCGACACCTATGCTGGTGCCATTGTTCGGGACACAGGACCACTCCTCCCACTGGACTCCAGGGAGGAGATGAGCTAGGTTGGGCAGACTCACCAATGGGAAGGCCCAGGATGTGCTGGGGCGAAGGCAGGGCGAAGCGGAAACGCCGCGTGTCGTGACTGATGATCTGTAAAGGGGCAAAGCTGCTGTACCTTAGAGGTCCCCACACCAATCCCTCAGCAGTGACAGTGACATCACCAGCATACGCATGGGGGGGGCAGTCACATGTCTGGTGGGCCTCTGCTCTTGCAGGGAAGGCCACATAACAGGGTGGTCAAAGGAGGAATGAACATGCGGTCCCAAAGGGGGATAACAGACAATCCAGAAAATTCCACATGGTGGTGGGAAGGATCCACCTCTACTCTCAGCTGGAGCCTAAGGTAACAGGAGCAACTTATGACGAGACTAGAAAAGGAGCAGAGCTGAGACAGAACCATTATGTGCCAAACCTGGCAGCAGAAGGTTCTAGAAGTCACTGCAGCCAAGAGCCCACAAGGAGGGAGTGGCTGAGGCTGAGCTATGTAGAGCCAGGAGCCATAGCAACCTCTACTGCCTAGGAGGTGCTGGAGTTGGCTGCAGCCAAGAACCCAAAGTCAGGCCTCCACCCTCCACAGACTGGGCACTTGGGCACAGTCAACAGCTGGACTATCGAGGCCACTTCCCCTCCAGGGATGGTCATGGCTGCTTAAGAGCCGAAGGAAAGAACCGAGAGACCTCCTGAGACCCCTGTGGGAAGATCAAGCAGTCAGCCAGAGCTGACTGTGGATTCTCTCCTGGCACCCAAGCTGGCTCAAGAAAGAGCCAGCATTTGCAGGGCCACACCCACAGGGGGAAGCATCCACAGATGGCCACAGCACTAATACCTGGGGGTAAAAGGCAGGTGTTCCCATCTTAGGTCAGACTGAGAAAGAAGGCCTTGGCTCTCAGGAAGAAGCCTGAGCACAAGGAGGCTGTCGGAAGGGGAAACCCCACCCTGCACATTTGAGCAGAGGAAACTTTGGAGAAGGCTGTCTGGAAACCACCACTCAGGGAAAAGCTGAGGACCACCTGCCTCTCAGAACCTTTGGGCTGGGTCAAATGAGGCCTCAAGCTGACCAGGAGCAGAGTCCAGCAATACTGACTGGGCCTAAGGGCCAACAGCAGATACCAGCCTCTGGGAATTTTTTGGAGGAAGTACTAAGACAGCGTCTTGCAAGCCAGCTTGGCAGGACCACAAAGCAGGTTCACCTGCTGACAGGGACGGGCAGCAGCAGGCTGTGGAGGGGGAGAGGAAGAAGCTGAACTCCAGAAAGGCCATGTGCCCATTCAGTGGGAACAGGAGGGTTCCCATTGTGTGGACTTGCGTCCTCATAAAGCATACTACAGAGTCTCAGAAAACAAACAAACCAAACTGAAGAAGGCAGCTTTGATTTCATGGAAACCCATCTGCATTGTATGGGCAAAATGGAAGCAGGCTTCAGGCTTCCAAAACAGACTACTGGGCCAGCCATGGGTGGGGAGGGGAAGCACCACTGCCTAAGCAGAAGTTTTACAGTGACACACAAATCATTAAGTTAAAATGCAGCAAAGAGGGGAGATAAAAATGAAAAACAAAAACAGGTTAAGAGGACTGAGGTGAGGGGCAGAGCCCTAAGCACCTTGCTTAAAATCCTGGGTTCCATGCTCAGTAATACAACAAGCCAAGAACCTGACAAACGGGCTGGAGAGATGGCTCAGCAGTTAAGAGCACAGAGGACCCGGGTTCAATTCCCAGCAACCATATGGCAGCTCACAACTGTCTGTAACTCCAGTTCCAGGGGATCCAACACACTTACAGATGCAGATGTAGGGAAAACATAAAAAATGCACATAAAATAAAAATAATTACATTATTAAAACATGATGCTGGGTGGGTGCAGTGGTACACACCTTTAATCTCAACACTTGGGAGGCAGACTCATGTCTGAGTTCAAGGCCAGCTTGATCTACAGAGTGAGTTCCAGGATAGCCAAAGCTATACAGAGAAACCCTGTTTTGAAAAACTAAAGGGGAAAAAAACAAACAAACAAAAAAACCCACGATGCTGGGTCTGGTGGCACTCGGGCAGCGCTGGCCTTTAGTCCTAGCACCCAGGTAAAAGCACCAGGCCAGCCTCACTTACTGTAGAAAAACCTTGTCTCAAAAAGAAACAAACAAAAACATGAGAACTCCACTTTGGTAAGAAAAAAAGTATGGATGTGTCTACATATGTACATGCATGTGTCTACACATATGTACAAGAATTACAGAGAGGCCACAAAGGTCTCAGTAGGAGAGGATTTGTTTATTTTGAATTTTCCCTTCTGTCTCCTCTACAGCACCATCAGTTCCCCACGGAGATAATCAATTCCATAGTGGTGCATTCTGAGCGGAGACCTGGGTTCAGGGCCTGAAGCCAAGGTTCTTCTACTCCTCTAGGCTTTGACTCTCTGTTCCCTGACTCAGTTTTCCTGCCACACCCCTCTGGAAGCAACAAGGGGAAGCCAGGAATAGAGCAGGGAGGGCCTTGAGGAAAAGGGAGGGCATCCAGGCAGGAGGGGAGCAGCTCAGTCTGGGTCCTGAGCAGAGGACTGGTCTGGTGCAGACATAGTTCACAGAGGCAGCAAGAGTAAAGCTAACAAAAACCATGCTGCATCTACCATTTGGGCAGGGGAAGGGAGCTCTTATCTCCAAGGGGCAGGGTGCTCAGCCTCTCACCCTGCTCCCCAGGCTAAGTAGGGGTGTGTACCCAGAAGCCCCAAAGGGCCTCTCCCACTCTCAGACTCCATGGACAGTAAACATGGTGGGAGGCAGCCAGAGGGTGTTACACGACCCCCCAGTATAACAGTTACCATCTTCACCAGAGCAGCTGTGACACCCCACCCCCAGATTCTATGACTTTCCCCCACAGAAGGGAAAGGACAGGCTGAGGAGGATCAGGGGATTCCCACCTGAGATTCCGGCCACTCCCTTCTGCACCTCCTGTCAGCTGTGGTTCTGCTCTAACTGACTGGGCCTAGGGGCCTCCTGGAGGTGCTACAGTGCACAGGGTTAACTCAAGGGGCCCTCCACCTAAGCCATGTGGGGAAATCCATCATCCATATCAGGGTGAGGCTTTTTGGTGGTGTGGCTGCTTTGGGGTCACCCATGCTTTGAAAGTAAGTCCAATCAAGTCACTGGTTCCCCAGGGTGGCTTGTGGTAGACTGGTACTTTGGTTTGTCTGGAGGGAAGGAGTTCACACAACAGAGAGCAGGGTCTGAATCCCTCTGTCACTTCTCCATGTTCTTAGGAAGGGACATCCCTGTGTCTTGTCATATGTTAAAGAGGCAGGTGATGAGGTGATCAGGTACCCAGGAGCCACAGGGATGCTGGGACTTGGGGTGGGGCAGTCACCTCCTTGTCGACGAGCCGCAGCGGGTACTTGATGTCAGGGTTCTCGAGGGTGATGGCCGGTGAAGAGCGCTGAAACAGCTTCATGAAGAGGCTGTAGAGGAACCAGACTGGAGAGAGCACCACGTGGCTCAACTGCAAGGACAGAGTGGGCCCCACGGTCAACACAGGGGCAGGAAGAAGCCTGGCTACTCCCCTACAGGTGACACTTCTCCAGCATCCCCAAGCCTTTCCTCCTGGGACCTTCCTCCTCCAGTCTTGTCCAGGCAACTCCATTTGGCATGACGCCTGCCACATCTCTCAGCCATCTGTGCCCAGTGCCATGAGAAAAATTTGAAAAACATTGAACTCCTGATCCTCCTGATTCTACCTCCCGACTGTGGAGATTACAGGCATAATGTGTCCTGCATGCTGGGCAAGTACTCTACTGACTGAGTCAAATCCCGGGCCCAAGTTTCAGTTCTTAGCCCCATTCAGAATCCACCTCAGAGCCCTGTGCTGACCACAGGCCTCCAAGCATCTATGAACCAGAATCCTAGGGGTCACTGACCCCATACTTTCTCCTCCTTCCTTCCCCTCAGAGCCAAGGAAACAAGCCAGTGAGGTTGGAGAAGTTGAGTCACTCCCCATAAATAATGACCCCGGGTCTCTCCCTGGTGCTGTGCTCTGCCTTCAGCAATGGGCTGGGCACTGCTCCTCACTGGCTGAGTAGCCCTGGGCAGCTGTTTTTGGAAGCTGGGCTTAACTCAAAGAGTGAGTCACTGGATCTGGCCCAGGCCCTTTCTCGGCTTCCTGGTTAGCCGGGATGTGAACAGCCTCAAGCACAGGCTCCTACTTCTACTGCCATGACCTCCCCACTATGGCAGACTGAAATCACAAGCCAAAAGCTCTTTCCTCTCTGGCTATTTCTATCAGCCATTTGGATCACAGGAGAAGGGCTCTCACCCACTGAGCCACTTGGTTAGCCCTGTTGTACTCCCTAAGGAAAAACATCTTAGCTCTCAAGGCCCAGTTCCCTGTCCCCCTCTCTCAAAGCCCTGCCAGGACTCCCCACCTCCAACAGCACAGAAGAGCACTCTGCCTGAGCCTCTTGTCCTGTCTGCAGTAAGAACTAATGTTTGATATGAGGCATTCTTCCCAAGGAGCAGTGAGCTAAGCTGGGGGCTCCCCTGATTCCCAGAGGGGTGTGCAACCTAAGAAGTGGAGGGACAGACAGTAAACCTCACACACTCCTCACCCCAAACCGGTTCTGCAGGTTCCATCAGCCCTAGCAGTCAAGGGCCCTTTGTTGGGCCCAGAACAAACTGCCTCTCTCCTAACCAAGGCCACACCCCATGGGTCCCTGGTATGTGACCTATAGGGTCTAAAAAGGGCCAATGGCTGAACCACACCCATTTAGTGAGCACTACTATGCCCAGCATCATGCAAGCACCTTTCCCGACCCAAGGCTCACTGAAGGACCAAAGGACCAAGTTGGCATGAGTGTAAACTCCAAGAGATCCAGGTTTTTGGTTTTGTTTTTTGTTTGTTTGTTTGTTTGGGTTTTGTTGTTGTTTCATTTTGGTTTTGTTTGTTTGTTTTTCAAGACAGGGCTTCTCTGTGTAGCCCTGGCTGTACCGGAACTCACTTTGTAGACCAGGCTGGCCATGAACTCACAGAGGTCCACCTGCCTCTGTCTCCCAAGTGCTGTGATTAAAGGCCTGCACCACCTAGCGAGACCCAGTTTTGAGGTCCAGCCCAGAACTCAGAAAGGGTCCCCTAAGGCTTGGGGCTCTGGAGAAAGTGAATGAGGCTTCCAAAGGCCATGCACAGAGGAAACACCAGCCACAAACCCTGAGTTGGCACTGCTCCAAGGTCAAGGCCATGTGTCCCTGGGCCCACCCCACTTCAGCCCTTGACTGTAAGTCTAGTGGCTAGAGGGGCCCAGACTTGAGGGAATCGCCCTGCCCAGAGTCACACCAAAGTCTCAGGATCATATCCATGTCACCATCTGCCAGCTTACACAGGGTAAGCAAGCGGCTGGCCGCAGGGACAAACCCAAATAAAAATGAGTCTGCAATCTGACCTCAGGGCTTCTCAGTCCCATCTTGTTGTCCCTGAGTCACCTCTGGTGACAGGTCCTACTGTGCTCACATCACTGTCTACAGCCCAGATCCAGACACCAAGCCCCTACAGAAGACCCAAGTATATTTCCAACCCCAGCTTCCCAAACCGACACGCTGCTCCACTCCCCCAACATGTACTAGCGTTCCCACCACCAACCTTCAACGCACCTGTTCTGTGGCTCCAACACGGGCCTCCCCTCCCTGCTTCCTCCACAACTTACCTTGCTCCAGCCTTTGCATACTTTCCTTTCTGCCCCCAAAGCCCTGGCTCTAGATGCATCTGACCAGCTTCTCCTATGGATCTTTCAGAACCCAACTCAAATGTTAAGGCTTTCCTGAGGAGCCATACCTAGCTCTCCCAGTGACTTGGTACAGTCTTAATTTCTCTGTAAGCTCTCTGGAGATGGGAACCATTCTGGAGGTTTTGTTTTTTTTTTTTTACTAGATGGTTCCATGGCATGCAGCAAAACCACATCCAGAAACCACCACTGTCGAGAGTCCTGGGAATGAGCACCAATGACTCTGCACAACTGGACCTATGCTTAGCATACCCTGTTCTATCTCCACCAGCAGGACTGTTCGGAGTACACAGGTTCACTAGTTGGAGTCCCCTTGGCCCGCAGGGGGCCTACCGGGGCCTGCCACACACCTGGATCATGCCTGACCCTCTACCATGGGCTCCTGTTGTGGTTTGAATGGGGAATATCCCCCATAGGCTCATGGATTTGAATATTTGGTCCTGAGCTCATGGTGCTATTTAGTGATATCCTAGAACCTTTAGGAGGTACCGCCTTGCTGGAAGAAGGACTGGGAACAGACCAGTTACCTCTGCTTCCTGTGCGTGGTTGATGTGATCCCCCAGCTGCCTGCTCCTGCTGCCATCCTTTCCTGCCATGGTGGACTCTATCCCTCTTTGAAACCATGAGCCAAAACAAACTCTTCCTTAGGCTGCCTTTGGTCAAGGTGCTTTATCACAACAGAAAAACCGCTACCACAGAGTGCAGCTGTCCACATCCCCATTTAACAAAGGAGGCTCAGAAGGGCCCAACATGGAGTTCAGATTTGGTGCCATGTGTGGACCAGCCCACAATCCTCCCTCACCCTAAACCCACCAGTACTGGTCAGTTTTGAGGGCAGTATCTACAAAGACACCCCTATGTCAGGACTCTGGGTAAGCTAGGGTCTCCACACAGTCCCTTCACCAGTTCTGGTTCAGAATGGCCCACCTCTTCTGTCTCCGGGTAACTTATGGTTGCCTGGTCACCACTAACCCAGCACTTGGTACAAGAGGCACTCAGCAAATATTTGTACAATTGCCGAAAGGACAACACCCCTCTCTCCTGACCCCTCATGCCTCTCTGACTTCTTGTGTTGTCTAGAAAGCTCCCTAATGAGGGAAGGGTGCACCCTATCCTATTTCCTTTACAAACCTTAGGCTTCGCATAGGCTGTGGAGAATATCAGGCCACTTGCCTCTTGCCTTGGAGCATGCTCAGAAAGTGTAGGTTTCAAGAGCCAGGACCTGCCTCCTGGCTGCTCCCAACAGGCACTGTCCTCTTACCTCAACCCTCAGGCTGCATCTTGGAGGTCATTCTCAATTCAGATAAGAAAACAGGCGCTTAGGTGACAAGCCTGAGTCCAGGGACACTTCTGGACACTTGAGAAGAGGGAGGTGAACCTTTTCTAAGGTAAAAATTCCTATCTAGAAAGGTAGCTGTGACAAGCCATCCTAGCTGTCATTCATTCAGTCAACAACCCCAGCAGGCACACCTGTGTCTAAAGTAGGTGTGTATGTGTGTGGCCCAGGCCTAAACCCCACGCCCAAGGAGCTCAAACTACAGGGGAGACAGGCCCAGTCACAGGGCAGTTGCATCAAGGCCAGTAGCAGAAGAGTTAAGGCTTGATCTCTGACAGACTCACTCACCAGGGAGCTGGATGTATTCTGTCCTCACTGGCATAGAGTAAACAGGTTGTCCCCCATCCCTTCGTGGCACCACCCTAGTCCCAGCAGCAGTGACCAAGTAAACAGGAGGCAGATGGCTAAGGCCAAGTCAATGGCCCAGTTCTTCCTCAGCTGTGTGCGCGTGCGCACAAACACACACACACACACACACACACACACACACACACACACACACACACACACACACACACCTTACCCCAACCAGTTTCAAGTCCTTGGGAGCAGCTGCTTCCCAGACCTTCACACTCCGGCCATATCGTGTACCAAGAAACCCACCCTTTCTTCTCCTTGCAAAGAGGGGTAAAGAAAACTGGGTGCCAGGATCCAAGAAGGGAGCCTTGAATTCACTTAACATTGTAGCTAAGGGGTGCATGGCCTGGTCCCCACCTGCAGGACACCCTGCCTGGCTGCTCACTCTGGCATTTTCCCCTCTAGGACCCTGGAATCCACTCTGCCTAGGCTGGAGAATGGGCAGAGAGCCTATTCCCACCCTCCCTTCCCTGCAAGTGCCAGGTCCCAAACCTGGGGCTTAAACAAACCAGTCATCGACTTGCTTACCTGCCCACCTCCCACTCGCCTGCTGTCCTGCCAGATCTAGTGACCACAGCCCTCCTGGTCTTGTTCTAAGTGGGAGGAAGTGGGAGGAAATGGAGGAAGTCCTGAAGCAGGGGGGCTCCGGGCTGGGCTCCAGACTCTGGGGGAAGGGAGCCCAGGAGGAGGAACAGGTGGCTAGTGGAGCCACCCTCTGAGGATTCTAAGCCACCAAGCAGGCTTGGGTTGCCAGGAGCCAGTGGGAAGGCCTTATCGACTCTACAAGAGGAATGGGTCTGTCAGGGCTTGCTGGAACTCACAGACAGGCAGAGGGAGTCCAGAACAGTACGCCAAACCTGCAATGTTTTCCGGACGGATAGCTGACTTGAGTGCCGTCCTTTGGGCTGGAGCCCCCAATATATGCAGGAAGCCTCCCACAGGGCCTGCATGGCCCAGATAAGACATCTGGTACACCCGATGCCCAGCAGACACCCACAGAGCACATGGCCTCCAGGACAAGAGGCTGGACCGTGTATACTGTAGGCATCAGACACTATGTAGGATCCCAGTCGATCCCCTAAGTCAAGGACAACACCAAGCAACCCTTGGACAGATGAGGCCAGGGTGAGGGTCTCCTGATAATTAAGAGCTCAGCTGCCAGCAGAGAACTACTGTTGACTTAGCATGAATGGATGCTGGGGTGCTGTGACAAACCCACCAACATGGTCCAGAAGGTGGGTAGAGCCTGGAAAGCAGGGGAGGGCAGGAGGCCAAGGGCAGTCTCTGGGGAAACTGGTCAGAACATCACTGTGAGGTGATGTCACTCTGGGGTGATGCCACAGGTTTACTTGGGCCAGGCTGCTCCTTGAATGGACCATTCTAGATTGACCACTCTCTCAAGAGCAAATGCCAGGCCAAGAAGCCAGTTGCCTGTCTTCACCAGAAGTCTTGGGTCTAACAGAGAGGAGGACAACCTCCACAACAGGTGCTGGTCTAATTTTCCCATATCCAAAGAGCAGAGCACCTCAAGGTTAGGGTATGTTTATGTGGTTGGGGCTGGGCACACTTCACATGGATGCTCTTAAGAAATAAGGAAGAGAAGGTGGTCTCCAGGTTGCCGAAGGGGGCCTCAGTCAACCCAGAGGAACAGCAGGAGGGTAGATTTATTGATATTAGAAGGTCCCAGAATACTTAGTGCTCTGGGCTGGTGGCCAAGTCTAAGTGACACTTCAGTGACAACATAGCCGTGTGAGTAACAGGAATGGATGGCCAAGGCCTGCATAAAGTGACAGCAGAAAAGATCCTGGCCAGCCACCAGCCTTGTTTATGGCAAGAAGATGCACCCAATCCCCGCTTTACAGACATCCTACACACTTTGTCCGTGCACACATGCACCCAAAGTGCTCGCTCTAGCTCATGCCAGCTCACACGTGTCCATTATTCACACATGCGTGTCTTCACGCCCACGCCTTCATTCTCACACACCTAGGCACCCACAGCACGCTGCCCATTCACAAAACCCTCAGGTGCGCACTCCTTACTGATGCCTGCGGTTCATATTCTCACGGGCTGGGCTCAGTCGCTCCAACTTTCTCATTCTCACAAGTCACGCCCACTCACGCGGGCACACACGTCACTCATTCCCTGTCACGTTCGTGCACACCCAGGAGGGTCCCCCAATGTCCGCCCCGCGCCCGGGCCCCCCTGGGCGTGGCGCAGCCACTAGCCAGGGCGTGAGTCATGGTCCGCAAGGGGCCGGGTGGGGCGCGGTGCGCGTGAACGGATGCTGGGTGTCCCGGATCACACCGGATCCCCACGGTGCGTGCCTGGCGACACCTGACCCCTGCCACCTACCGTGCTCAGCTGGGACCCCATGGTGGCGGAAAAGACAGTAGCTGCGCGGCTCTGCACCCGCTACTTGGCCGGCCGCTCCCCCAACGACCCACCCCAGCCGCAACACCTCGGAGGCGGAGCCGCTAGGCAGAGCCAGTCAGAGAGCTATGGTGGGCGGGTTGGGGCGGGGCTCCTGGTATTCCCGCCCACCACTTCCGCCCTGCGTGGAATGGAGTGCGTTCTGAGTGGCTGTCTACTCTGCACGGAAGGGGCTCGGCGGGACCAGCCGCGACGGCGCCACTGTGTGGCCTCGGGCGGTAGCTGGTGGCCTCTGGGCCTGTTTTGTACGGGTGTAGAGAACATGATTCCTCCCCCTCACCCCCATGATAAGCTCTCAAATTCTGAACCTTCGGTCCTGGAAGTCTGCAGGAGCTGACTGTGCTGGCCAGGACTCATATCGCACCCCAGGGCATGTTGCCAACACCTCTGACCACCGAGTTCGGGCCATAGTCCGGCCTTGCCCTTCAAGCCTTTGAACCGGTCGGTCCCTCCTGAACAAATTTTCCAAGTGTACTGAGGCCAGCTCCGGATTAAAGTTCAAATGTCACCTCTTCAATCAGACTGTTTCTGCCCCTGCGCTCCCTGGAGGGACCCACCTGGTGCAGACTGGCCTTTGTAGCGTTTTAAGTTACCCCACCTGCTCTGCGTCCTCTTACCCATCCTGCTTCCCCAGGTCAGGACTCTGCAGTCAACCCCCTGTGTGCCTGGAACCCAGAACCGAGTCTAGAACGTAGGCACTTTATAAACATTTGCTGAATGTGTGACCTAGTGGGGAAGTGAATGCGTCCCTGGTATTCCGGAATATTCTTCAGCGTGGTACTGGCCAGATAGGAAAGGGAAGACCATTTTGAGAGCACCCAGAACCTGCAGAGCCTGGAGGTGGGGACAAAGCAGGAGATGCAGAAGGTGGGAGAGGCTAGAGAGGCTGGGGGTGGGGGGCTGCTTGCCCTCAGTGATGTGAGACCCGGATGAGTGTGGGCACTAGGAGGGTTGAGTGAGGGAGTGAGGAAGGGACTTGCTGCATGAAAACAGGGAACTAGGACCTGTTGTGGTGACCCATGTATTCAGTACTGGAAGAGGCAGGTGGATCGCTGTGAGTTCCAGGCTACACAGTGAGACGATATCAGGTATGTATTTGTTCTGTGACAAAACACCATGACCAAAGGCAGCTTTAGGAGGAGTTTATTTTAGCTTCCAGTTCCAGAGGGGTAAGGTGCCGGCTATGGCAGGGAGGCATGGCCTCAAGCAGCAGGTGAGCGTGGCTGGAGGAGTTTCATGCTGAGAGATAACATCTGGACCTTAAACAGAACAGAAAGAGAACCAGCAGGGCCAAGTCTATAAGCTCTCAAAGCCCAACCCCAGTGACAGTACTTCCTCCAGCAAGACCACACCTCCTAAACAGCAACACAGACTGGGGACCAAATGTTCAAATACCTGAGCCCTGTGTGGAACAGTTCTTATTCAAACCACCCCAGAAAATTTGTCTCAAATAATACAATGAATAAATAAATAAGGAACAATGGCTGCTGCCACATCTGCAATTCCAGAACTTGGATAGTGGAGACAGGCATAAGGGATTCAAGGTTATCCTTGGCTACATACCGAGTCGAGGTTAGCCTATGCTACATGAAACCCTACCTCAGAGAAATAAGCATAGGAGGGGCACATACTACACTGGAATATGAGGGTGGATTGGACATCAGTTAAGTATGTTCTCCTTCTAATCTCAGCATTTTTGAGACTGAGGCAGGAGGATCACAAACTCAGGCCAGACTGTTCTACAGAGTAAAACCTTGTCCCCAAAGGGCAAGTGTGGGCGTGGAGGCTCTTCTTATGCCTAAAAGTAATTAGCTAGGAAATATGTACTGGAGACTAGAACTCTGGTCTTCATGCTTGCACAGCAAGCCCCATTCCTCTTAATCCTCTAAGCTATCTTCTCAGCCCTCACTGTTGCCTTCTTTAGGATCATTATTGACCGTCCATCCCTTTTCTCTCTGCCTGAACCTCTTCGTAGTTGTTCCTCTTCCTGAGCATAAGGTGGGTCATAGGTCACAATCAATTTTCCTGATTGTCTGCACTCATACTTAAGCCTCTGGCAGTACTTCTTTCTTTTTCTTTCTTTCTTTTTTGGTTTTCGAGACAGGGTTTCTCTGTGTAACAGCCCTAGCTGTCTTAGAACTTACTTTGTAGACCAGGCTAGTCTCCTTATAGAAATCTGCCTGCCTCTGCCTCCCTAGTAGATATCACACCAGGTGTCATTCTAGCATGGCGCTCTGACTTAGCATGGCTCTAGCATGTGACCTCTGACCTGAGGAGACAGAGCTGATATCAAAGTGGAGAATAGTGGAAGCTGATGCCAATCTCTGGACAGATCTTGTCAGCTTAGGGAAGGGAAGAGTCATGTGGTCAGGAAAGTGACTGTGACCACAGGACAGTAGAGAGGAAGAGTCACAAATTGGAGAGATGACTCGGGTTAAGAGCATGTGCTACTCTTCCAGAGAACTAGAGTTCAGTTCCCAGCTCGCCTAGCCACCTTAATGTTAGCTCTAGGGCAGTGGTTCTCAACCCCAAAAGACCATCAGAAATCACAGATATTTACATTATGATTCATAACAGTAGCAAAGTTATAGTTATGAAGTAGCTATGAAAATTTTATGATTGAGTGTCACCATATGAGGAACTGTGTAAAAGGAGCACAGCATTAGGAAGGTTGAGAAGCACTGCTCTAGGGGAACCAAATGGCCTCTCCTGTCCTCCATGAGAACCATGTGCACATGTACACATACACAGACATAAATAAAATACAGTAATTTGTTTTTTTAAAAAAAAAGCCGATCGTGGTGCACACAACTTTAATCCCAGCACTTGGGAGGCAGAGGCAGGGGGAGCTCTTAGTTCAAGGCCAGACTAGAATACAGAGCAAGTTCCAGGACATCTGGGGCTATAGAGAGAAACCCTGTCTCAAAAAACCGAAGAAAAAAAAGCCACCTGAGATACTCCGCTTTCCCACTCTCCAGCTGCCTGGGTCCCAAGGCCTAGCAACCCAGTGCTTGGCTGCCTCCAGCCCTGGTAAGAACCGAAATCCAACATAGAATGTGGTCAAAGCTGCCTGAGTTGGTGCCTGTTTGAAGACAGTGTCTCACTATGTAAGCCAAGCTAGCTTCCAACTCCCAGTGATCCTCCTGCCTCTGTCTCCTGAGTCTTGGATCACAAGCTTGTCCCACCATTCCTGGCTTCTTGTTCCGTTTGATTACTGAGCTAGGTCTCAACTCTCAACAAACTCTCTTCCTGGGGGAGGGCTGGGAGGATTTCAGATCTATATGCACTGGATGGACTCTGCCCAGAAGTTGTTGATTCTCAGGAGGATGTTGTACCTCTTCTTGTGACCTTTTCTCTGAGTCCCAGCCTACTTCCCACTCTGTCAGATCCAGGCTTCAGCTCAGGTCGGAATGTTGCTCCAGGGATGGTAGGCTGAGCAGGCTGAGGGAGGCTGTGGTTCAGAGTTTTTGGATAGATTTCTTCACAGGCTCTCATGAGGAGCTGGCAAATAAGGCCATCCTGGGGCATTAGGGAGAGAAAGTAGGTGACATTAGGAACAGTTAGCAGTAAAGCTGTTGTTTTCTCTTTCTTCCCTTTTTTCCTTCCTTCCTTTCTTTCTTTTTGTTATTTGTTTTTTTCAAGACAGGGTTTCTCTGTGTAGCCCTGGCTGTCCAAGAACTCACTCCATAGACCAGGCTGGCCTGGAACTCCCTGCCTCTGCTTCCCAAGAGATAGGACAAAATGGGTGTACCAACACTGCAGCCTTTTCTCCTTCTATGCACATTGGTCTTCTGTCTTTCCCAGACTTCTGTCATCCACCGGGTGACCCAGCATCCCTGTTACAGTTCTTTTGTGGTTTGGTTTTTTCTTACAATTTATTACTTTTTTTTTTTTTGGAGATAGGGTCTCACTAGGATTGCAAACTTGCGGCTGCACCCAGCGTCAACTGCTCTGGCTTCTCCTGCCAGCTCTCCTGCCAGGCAGCATGGTGACAGATAAAATCGGGAACTGTTCAGTGTCAGCTTTCGGCACTGTTCACAGCACCTGGCACTTGTCAGATCTACACAGGGTAAGGCGATCCTTTACTTTGAATCCCGTGTGAATGTCTCAATCCCCAGTGACTTCATCCCAGGTTTCAGTGTCCTCAGTGTTCCTGGCCTGGAATGGCTGTTACTGAAGTGGTTTAGAAACTGCTTTAGGGGAAAGAAAAGACCTGTGACCTAATCAACCCCTCAAGGCCCTGCTGTGACCTAAAACCAGAATTTCCCTGTCAGTCGATTTCCTTCAGGCACTGACAGAGAATCCCCGACCCACTCAGACCCCTGATCCTCAAAAAAGGCTTACCTTCATTCCATTTGGTATAGGAGTGAGCCATGGCCCAGAGAGAACAGAGAATTGATTTTTTTATTTATGTGTTTGTTTGTTTATGTAGATATGAGTGTTCATGTGCTACCATGCATGTGGAGGTCAGAAGACAATCCAGAACCAGTTCTCAGATCTCTGTGAGTTCGAGGCCAGCCTGGTATGTAGAGCGAGTTCCAGGACTGATACACAGAGAAACCCTGTCTCAAAAAACAAACAAAACAAAAAAAAAGGGAAACAATTTCCCAGGGAAGAAACTCAGATCATCAATCTTGGAGTCACCTGGCTAGCCACTTCAGGGGATTGAATCTGCAGTCCTGAGGGGACTACTTCCTGAGGGGCTCTGTACTCCAGTCCTTCCATGGATTGGTGAGGATTTGGATAAAGGCTCCCAGGCAGAGTTCAAGGGCAGATTTGAAGTCCCTAGGTTGGAGTAAAACTGCCCTGGAGGTACCCCGGGTGTTGCTTAGAGGCCCAGGAGTCATGCTATTATATTATTGTGTAAAAAATACACATATATGAAAATGAATAAAATTCATAAATATATATATTAGTTAAATTCTTGCCTCACGTTTTAATGTAGTATAAATATTATCTGGGGTATACTTATAGTAAAACTGTAGGACTTCAGATGTCTTAGTTCTTTGCATTGGACCAGGTAAAATATAAATCCAAATTTCAGGCAAACAGAGTAACTTTCCACTAAAATGTGCTGAACAAAATATGTGGGGCACGTACTATTGGATGTAAGAAGTGGGGCTGGGGCTGCCAGGGCAATGGTATTCTGACAAGGTGTTCTGAAAGTAGCTGTTAGCCTTGGGCAGGGATCTTGGACTTGGAGGGCCAGCCATTGACAGACCATTCTAAAAGTGCTCTGTGAACCAGGCCTGAAGTACACACCTGGGTTCTCAACACCCAGAAAACGGAAGTGGAAAACCAGGAGTTCAAGATCATGTTTGACTACAGGAGTTCAAGGCCAGCCTGAGATACATAAGGCCCTGTCTCAAGCGCACCACACCACACTGTACCCTGCACACACACACCCTTTAAAACTCATGCCACAATAAAGCATAAAATCCCCCTGTGGCTGGGCAATGGTGGCGCACACACGCTTTTAATCCCAGCAGATTGGGAGGCAGAGGCAGGCGTATCTATCTATGTGAATTCAAGGCCAGCCTGGTCTAGAGTTAGTTCCAGGATAGCTAGGGCTGTTACACAGAGAAACCCTGTCTCCCTGTGGCTCGAGGGAAGGCTGGATAAGGGAAGGGGCCAGGGAGTGACTGCAGTGACCAGCAACATTCCAGGCTCAGGCCCTTGGTCAGAGAATAAAGAGAGCATGAACATTTCTGAACTCTCAGGCTTAGGGTTCACCAGCTAGGAAGACCAGCCCAGAGTCACTGGATTGAGCAAGATGTTGGTCAGCTCAGCGGCCTCTGAGGGACTGCAGGGCAGGATATGGAAAGCCCAGGAAACACTTGAGTCCACCTATGGAATGAAGGGGCGGGGGGAGCACCAAGGAGGGGACAATAAGGTGAGCACCGGAGAGACACTGGAGTGGGGGAGGGTGCTGAGCTGTAAGGAACTCTCTGGAAGGAGAGATGTTTCAGCTCAAATGATCCCAACATGTCATTTCTGCTTCAGGAAGCCCCCAGATGGGTAGGGAGGGTAGGGTCTCCACCCCCTGGGAGGGGAAGCAAAAACTAATCACATAGACACAGAACCCCTCCAACTAGATCCCTGTAGGGCCTAATAAATGTTCCATTGTTCACTAAGGACATAATCCCTGGGCTCTTACTATGTGAAGGAGATTATGTTTCAAAGTTTTTACAAAGGAAAGGGGAGCTGGGGATCCTCCAATGGAAGGAAAGGTAAATATAGGCCAGTAGAGACCACAGGTAACTTCCTGTGGGATATGGGAAGGACTCTCAGTAGGGAGGGGGCTCTGGGGTGATGAGCTTGACTCTCATCTCACCAAAGCCACCCCTGAAGCCTCTTTGGAAGTCATGCGATCCAGCACCATCCTTGAGCAATCTCTAAGCAAGCAGGGCTGCTCCTGTTGAAACAGGCATTGGCACCCCTGCATGGTGTGGTAATCCTCTTAAGAAGTCCAAGTTCCAGCCAGGAGGATTCATTACCTGGGGGTGGGGGAGAAAAACCTGGCCTGGTCCCCCAGAGAGCAAGTAACCCCTAACCCAGAGCTGCTGTCTGAAGCAAGGCCAAGGCTCAGAGATGCAGAATTTTGCCTGAGGTCACACAGCCAGACTTGGGACGAAGCTAGAGTTCCCAGCTTGCAATCTGCTTGCTTCTGAGCTGGCTCTCCCTACTACCTCCTGCCTCTGGAATTAGGCACCTATTATCAATCCACCCATGGGTCCTAAAAGGCAGCTGCATGAGGGTGTGACCCATGTGTGCACATGCACAGTTACCTCCACTGCCCCCCTGCACACATGCAAGGAATGGGTTGCCCACCATCTTCGTCATCAGTGTCTGACGCACCTACACAACCCGCAGTGCCCCTGCCCCTGCACACGTGCAAGGAATGGGTCGCCCACCATCTTCGTCATCAGCGTCTGATGCACCTACGCAACCTGCAGTGCGCAGGTGCAAAGAGACGCCATATTCTGGTCTCTTCTTCTCCTCCCACCATCTTCCCGCCCCTCACGTTCTTCTCCCAGATCAGGTTCACTCCCTTCTAATAAATCTCCACATGTGGGTACGTTTACGTGTTCTCTGTGTGTCTTGCCCCCACGCCTAGTTCACAACATTGGTGCCGTGTGACTCGGGAGGTTCCCGCATTTTGGGGGGGCCCTCTCCTGGGGCTTTGATTCCAGCCCCGCCTTGGGTCCGTGAGACCTAGGACCGGAACCTAACCGAAAACCGGGGATTATCTCGAGAACAACCCACGTGTTCCCCCAGCCTGACCACGGCTTCTTTCGACCACCATCAGCCTCCAATTGGTGAGTGATACATTCTGGCCAGTTTTGCCGTTTCCCTGAACCTG
>JAQHUG010000146.1:5100464-5129908 GCA_028555095.1 Dicrostonyx torquatus | reverse complement strand
GGCATGGTGTACATGTCTTTAAATCCCAGCACTCAGGACACAAGGGCAGGCAAATCTCTTAGTTTGAGGTCAGCCTGGTCTTAGCGGGAACTCCAGGACAGCCAGGGCTCCACAGAAAACCCTGTCAAAGCAAGCAAACAAAAACAAACAAAAAACAGTGAAGCATGAAAAACAAAACAAACCAGAATGAAATAAAAAGAGGGACGGAGGGAGGGAAGGAGGGAGGGGTCAGTGACACATGTCTAAAGTCCCAACATGTGGGAGATTGAAGCAGGAAGGGTTGAGACCCTGTCAACACACACACACCACCACCACCACCACCACACACACACACACACACACACACACACACACACACACACACACACACACACACACACACACCTAGAGACCAATACCCAATTGAAGAGAATTATCTATGAAGAGGAGACAAGGAGATTACACCCTTGAAAAGAGGAGGTCATCTTGGAGGAACAACACTTGAGCAAGGACAGCAAGGGTTTATGACCACTTTACTAGACCAGGAAATGGTGCATGACAGCCAGATCACAGCTCAACCAGGACTGCTTCATTAGGCATGCACCTTCCCTAATTTTCTACCATTTAGACCTAAACTCCACATCACTAAGTAACCCAAGACAGAAGTGGGAGCTACTGGACTTCTTCATTCCTTTTCCCATGCGGTCAAGTGAACCTGGGTTTTGCTATTACTCTTCTCAACTGTATGCTGGGACAGGTGGTCTTCCTGAGTTTAACAGGCTGCTATGACTAGAGCCCTGGCTTTTACCCTAAGAATTATAGTCACTGGGCCAAGAAGACAGCTCAGCAGATAAAAAACAATTGCTGTGTAAATCTGAGGACCTGAGTTCAAACCCCAGAAACCACAGTAGAAGGAACATTATCCTCTGATCTTCACAAATGTGCTGTGTGCCTCTGTAGTGAGATTTTGTTAGTGTTTTAACCAATAAGACTTGCCTGAAGACCAGAGTGCACAGCTAAGCCATTAGAGGCCAGGGAGTGGTGGTACACACCTTTAATCCCAGGCTTTAAGACAGAGACAAATCTATTAGTTCAAGACCACCCTGGGCTACGCGAGATTGAATCTGCTTAAAAGAGAAACAGAGCTCACACAAAGGTGATCCCAGCACTAGGGAGGTGGAGACAGGAGTGATACGGCTAGGGGAGAGAGCAATATAAGGCAGGAGGAGACAAGAGCTCAGAGCAGTCTGAGGATGCAGATGGAGGACAAGATCGCCCCTTTGGTCTGAACATTGATAGAGGTGAAAGGTCTCTCTAGTGGCTGTCTGTTCTGCTTCTCTGATCTTTCAGCTTTCACCCCCTAATATCTGGCTCCGGGTTTTATCATAATTCAAATTTATGTTACATGCCGCAACTCCCCTGAAAGATGGCAGAACTAGGAATCTCCCTAGAACTGCTCACAGTATCAGCTAAAATGGGGCAGAACCATGAAGAAGGTGAGGAGGTCAGACAAATGACATGTCTTTGTTCAAAGAAAAGAAGTGATAAATGCTACTCAAAGATGGGGCTAGAGTATTTTATCTTTATATCCACATGCAAGCCAGACAGGGCAGGCTATGTGCCCCTTGATCCCAGGACTTTGGAGATGGAGCAGGGGAATCTGGAGTTCAAGTTCAACCTGGGCTATAGGGCAAGGCTCTATATAAAAATCAAAGAGGGGCCAGAGAGGTGATTCTGCTTAAGAGCACTTGCTGCTCTTGCAGAGGACCCAGGTTTGACGCCTACACAGTAGCTCACAACCATCTGTAAATCCAGTCCTAGGACACCTGATGGCTTCTTCTGACCTCCTCAGGAACAGGCAGGCACATAGTCTACACACATACTTTAGGAAAAACACTCATATACATAAAGTAATCTTTTAAAAATTAAAAAAAAATCAGAGATTAGACAAGAGAAAGCGAGAACAACCACTAAGACAAAGAAGAAAAAAATCCTTCCTTAAAATCAGGACCATGGAGTTTTTGTTCTATGTGATGGCTAGTTTTATGTCAACTTGATAAGAGCTAAAGTCAACTGAGAGGAGGGGGCCTCAATTAAGGAGATGCTGTAGGCAACCCTGCAGGGCATTTTCTTATCTAATGACAATGGTGGAAGGCCCAGCCCATTGCTGGTGGCCTCATCCCTGGGCAGGAGGTCCTGGGTTCTGTAAGAAAGCAGGCTGAGGAGCTGGGCGGTGGTGGCGCACGCCTTTAATCTCAGCACCTGGGAGGCAGAGGCAGGCGGATCTCTGTGAGTTCGAGACCAGCCTGGTCTACAAGAGCTAGTTCCAGGACAGGCTCCAAAGCCGCAGAGAAACCCTGTCTCGAAAAACAAAAAAAAAAAAAAAAAAAAAAGAAAGCAGCCTGAGCAAGGCTTTGCTAGCAAAGCAGTAAGCAACCCCTCCAAGGCCTCTGCAGCACCAGCTCCTGCCTTCAGGTTCCTGCCCTAACTTTCCTAAACAATGAACTACAAAACTGAAAGATGAAAGTAACCCTTTCCTTCCCAAGCTGCTTCTGGTCATGCTTTTTATCATAGCAATAGAAATCCTAAGACATTTGTTTTTGGTGTGTGAGTGTGATGGGGTGTAGTGGGATTACATGTGTAGAGATCGGAGAACAACTTTACATGCGTTTGGAAACCTGAACTCAGGTTATCAGATCACAAGTCAGGTACCTCTACCCACTAAGGCAGTGATTCTCAACTTTCCTAATGCTGAGACCCTTTAATACAGTTCCTTGTGTTGTGGTGACCCCAACCATAACATTATCTCATTGTTACTTCCTAACTATAATTCTGCTACTGTTATGAATCATAATGTAAATATCGGATCTGGGACCCTTAGAGGGTCATGACCCACCCACAGGTTAAGAATCACAAATCTAAGGCATTTTGCTGGCTCAGAAGTTTGGTTTGATTTAATTTTTTGAGTCAGGGTTTCACTACATTATCTTTGCTTAACTAGAACTCACTACATAAACCAGGCTGGCCTGGAACTCACAGAGATCCACCCGCTCCTACCTCCCTCCTGTGTCTTCAGGCTTGGCAGTAACATGGTTTTGATATGTTTTTCAGGTTTATTAATTTTTAATTTTTTATTTATTTCTATTTCATGTGTATGGGTGTTTTGACTGCATTTATGCCTGTGAAGATTTTGGATCCTCTGGAATTGGAGTTATAGACAGAGCTATATGTGAGCTGCCACGTGAGAACTGGGAATCGAACCTGGGTCTTCTGGAAGAGCAGCCAGGGCTCTTGATAGCTGAGTCATCTCTCCAGTCCCAGGTTTATTTATTTTTATTTTACATGTCTGAGTGTTTTGCCTGTATGTCTGCAGTTGCACCATGTGCCTGCCTCATACCTGAAGAGGGCATCAGCTCCCCTGGAACTGGAGTCACAGATGTTCGTGAACCACAATGGTGCTAGACCTGTAAACCCTGTCTGTGAGAACAGCCAGCGCTCTTAACAACTAGTCATCTCTCCAGCCTCTAGGACCAAGGGCAGGATTTCTTTGTGGCTTTGGAGCCTGTCCTGGAACTAGCTCTTGTACACCAGGTTGGCCTCGAACTCACAGAGATCTGCCTACTTCTGCCTCCTGAGTGCTGGGATTAAAGGCATGTGCTACCACCACCCGGCTAGGACCACAGTTTTTAAAAATCAAAATCCCTCCCAGGATGGTTAAAGAATTTTTCTGCCCCATCACATGGCAGGAAGACTGGAGACATCTGTCTCAAGAGTACCGGATACATTCACTTAGCTCCCTTTTTAACAGTTTGGCCCCAAATTTATATTTGAACTCACTTTATTTCTTTAAGAAAACTATTTTAATTAAAAGTTCCATTATTTATTTACTTGTTTTGTGTGTGTGTGGTGTGTGGGGTATGTACGTTATGGAAAGCATCTGGCGGTCATAGGACAGCTACAGATACAGTTACGAGAATGACCAGAAGATCATTACTACCAGTAATAAGACCAAATAATTTAAGTGATTGTAAAGAAAGTATCAGAAAAAATACAAAGAAAGAAAATTGCCAGTGGCAGCACAAACTATAATCCTAGCACTTGGGAGGGGGCAGCAAAATGATCAGGAATTCAAGATCATCTGGAAGAACGGGGGAGGGGGGGCAGAGAGAGAGAGAGAGAGAGAGAGAGAGAATTCAAGAACAGATTAAAAGAATAAAATGGCCAATCTAAGTGGAATTCACTTGTGATTTGATATTAAGAACACATTAATATAATTAATTATATTAATAAATCCAAGGGTCCCAACTGATATTAAGAAACATTTTTTTAAAAAGCAGCCTGCATTCATTTTTAGTAAGGAAGAAATCAAGGGCTATTTCCTTAAATTATGTAGACTAACACAAAAGTCAGGGGCCACATACATACCCAGGGGGATGTGGGATCTCGGGTTTATCCCCTGGGGCTGGGCCTTAACACATATACACGGTGGCCAGCCCAGTCACTGCCACTCACTATTGTACCCACTGTACCCCTGAAAGCAGAAAGAAAGAAATTAGCTGGGCTGTGGTGGCACACACTTTTAATCCCAGCACTCAGGAGGCAGACACAGGTGGACCTCTGTGATTTCTTTCTTTTTTTTTTTTTTATTGTTATAAGAAAAACTTACATATACTCCCCTTGTCCCAGGCCCTCCCGCTCCCCCACTACCCCACCTTCCTCTCCCTGCTTCCTTAAGAGGGGGCAGGATACTCTGCCCTGTGGGAAGCCCAAGTCCCCCCCCCCACCTCTGTGATTCAAGAACAGCCTGGTCTACAAAATGAGTTCTAGGAGAGCCAGGGATACACAGCAAAACCCTGTCTTCATAAAACAAAACAAACAAACAAACAAACAAAACCAAAATAACACTACTAATCAAAATAAAGCAATTTTTTAAAAAACAAATAAACGAAGCTTTATTTGGAGGGAGTGAGGTTACTTGTTCGTTCCTGGCTGTTCAGCCCCAAAATAATCACATAGAAACTCTATTAATTAAATCACTGCTTGGCCCATTCGCTCTAGCTTCTTATTGGCTAACTCTTACATATTAATCTAACCCATTTCTATTAATCTGTGCATCACCACAAGGTTGTGGCCTATCAGCAAAGTTTCAGCACATCTATCTCGGGTAATGGCAGCTCCGCCTTCCTTCTCCCAGCATTCAGTCCAGTTTTCCCTGCCTACCTATGTTCTATCCTATCAACAGGCCAAGGCAGTTTATTCATTAACCAATAAAAACAGCACATAGACAGAAGGACCTCCCACACCATTGTCAAAAACAAAAAACAAAAAAAAAAAAAACCACCAAAAAACAGCAAAAACAAAACCAAAAACAAATAATACTGGGCTAAGGCTAACAAATCACTAAGGTCTGTTTTTCCTATTCTATAAAGAGATCCCAGAATTACAAAAGATCACCCCAAAAGAAAATGGACAAGGACATTTGAACACAAGCAAACTATGACCCTTTAATAGTTATGTACAATCAAGGAGAGTTATTTTGTTGCTGTTTTTGAACAGTATCTCAAGGTTCCCTGTTGGCCTCAAACTCACAGAGTAGTTGGGCAAGGCCTTGAACTCCAGATCCTCCTATCTCCTCGTCCTGACTGTTGAGATCACATGTGTGTACCATCAAACCTAGGGCTCCATGTATGCTAGGCAAGCAACCCATCACCTGGACCAAATCCTAGGCACCCAAGGATACTTTTCAATGGAGAAGAAATGCAAACTGAACCACACAGATAACATCTCACCTAATCAGACTGGCAAAACCCCAAACACTGGCTTTTAGAAAGGTGTAGACTATGTAGACATTTTATATAGTATGACATTCCAAAAAGGACTACTCATCAGCAGACAGCATTCAGTTATCAGAACTCCAGGACGAGGGCTGGAGAGATGGTTCAGCATGTTAAGATTACTCTTCTAGAAGACTGGGGTTCAATTCCCAGCACCCACATGATAGCTCATGACTGTCTGTACCTCCAGTTGCAGGGGATCCTACCTCCTCACACAGACATACATGCAAGCAAAAGCAATGCACACAAAATAAAAACAAATAAGTAATTAAAACAACAACAACAACAAGTAATCTGGCCTACTTGGTGCCTCCAGGTCAGTGCTTGTCTCAACAACAACAAAAAATCAAGGGGGACAACCAAGGACACACCAGAGGGTGACCTCAGTCACACACATGAACACACACACATCCCTGTAGCAGCTAACGTGCGCTGGGGATTTGTCCTACAGAAAGGTGACATCTGTGCAATGTCATAGGTCACAGATTTGTTTGCAATCAGAAAAGATTAGAAAACCCCAAGGTCCTCCTTATGGGGACTGACTCAGGACACAGTCACTCCCTACGCAGTCCAGGTAGCATAGGCCTAGATGATCTCTGAATATGAGTGTATTACCTCTGACTTTTCTTCAGGATCAAATGCAGTAACTAATCCAGGGGAATGCTGCTTATAAATTACTGACCCCATCCAAAGACAAAAACTGTTTCTGAGACAAGGTCTCACTGTGTAGGGTTGGCTGGCCTGAAACTCACAGAGATCCCCTACCTCTGCCTCCCCAGTGATCGGATTTAAGGAATAAGTCACAACTGTAACTACCGTAACCCATTTGACCACCTGAAGGCGCAAATAAGGACACACATTGTGGACTTTCCAAGAGCACCTTCCCTGTTCCTCCAAGGGTCAATCCTGTCCTGGACCGGAACAGCAGTTGGCTTCCTTGGGCCAGGGTGAGGTTACCCTCTGATGCCCTGTGAAAGGCACAATAAGGCCCCATGAACCTGGGCCCCAGGACCTTCACTCAGCCCCATACACCCAGGTGACTGTGCAGACAGCTTTTTCTGTCCTCATTATTTGCTGGGTAGAAGGCAGGCAAGTCTTTATTATATAAAACCAGGGCTGGCAACTGCAATAACCCTCCAAAAGGCAGCTAGAAGTTTCCACCTGAGTCAGAAAAGCACTGGATTTGGTCCACCTGAAAGTTTCTACACTTGCCCAGAATGGTGGTGCACAGCTTTGATCCCAGCACTGGGGAGGCAGAGGCAGGTAGATCTCTCTGAGTTCCAGGCTAGCCTGGTCTACATTGAGAATTCCAGGAGAACTGGAACTACAAAAAGAGATCTGATATCAAACAAAACAAAACAAACAAACAAAGAAACAAAAGAAAACCATGGCCTGGGATCCAGCTCAGTGGGTAGTAGTTGCTTAGCGAGGATAAACCTGCTGTGGAATATAATCCTTCTGTACACAGTGAATATATACTCTTCTCATTGATTAATAAAGAAACTACCTTGACCTGTATAGCAAGGCAGAATAAGGCCAGGTAGGAAAGCCAAACTGAAAATACAGAGAGGAGAAGGGTGGAGCCAGCCGCTGGGGAAGCAAGATGTCAGAAAACAGGTAAAGCCACAAAGCTACACTGCAAAATGCAGATGAACAAAAATGGGTGATTTAAGTTGTAAGCGCTAGTTAGTAATAAGCCTGAGCTATAGGTCAAACATTCTGTAATTAATATAAGCCTTTGTATGATTATTTGAGACCCAGTAGTCAGGACAAAAGCTCCACCTCTATTTACACAAACCCTAGGTACTATCTACAACACTGTAGACAGTGAACATGGTGGCTCACTCCATAATCCTAGCATTTGGGAGGTGAGGAAGGAAGATCAAAAACTCAAGGTAATCTTCAGGGGAGTTCAAGGCCAGCCTGGACTACGTGAGAGCCCATCTCAGAAATGAAATAAAAAATAGTAAGATTAAAATGATTGGGGCTGGAGAGATGACTCAGCAGTTAAGAGCATTGGCTGCTCTTGCAGAGGAATTTGATTTGATTTCCTGCACCCACATGACGGCTCACAAGTGTCTGTTCCCCTCTGGCTACTGAAGGCAACAGGCACACATGCGGTGAACATACATATATGCAGGCAAAACACTCATACAATTCTTTTAAGGTTAAAAATATTAAGCTGGACACATGGTAACACACACCTGTAATCATAGCATTTGGGAGACCGAGACAGGAGGATTGACCCAAGTTTGAAACAAACTGGACCACATAGCAAGACTGCTTCAATCTCCCCATCTCACACACACAATTGAATAAAATACACCTAACAGCAGTAGAGTGCTACTTTGCCTAGCTCATGCATAATTAAAATAAAATTATTAATAATAGGCAGCAGAGCAGGAAAATGGCTCATCAGAAAAAAGTGCTTGCTGGGAAAGCCTTGAAACCTGAGTTCAGTCCTTGATACCCATGGAGGAAGAAATCAACTTTACAGCATTGTCCTCTGATCTCCACACACGACTGCCTACACACACATCATAGACACACACATGCAACAATAATTTTTTTTTTAAATATAGCCAAGTGGTGGTGGTACATGCCTTTAGTCCTAGCACTTGGGAGGCAGAAACAGGCGAATCTTTGAGTTCAAGGCCAGTCTGGTCTACAGAGTAAGTTCCAGGACAACCAAAGTTACGCAGAGAAATCCTGTCTCGAGAAAACAAAACCAAAAACCAACCAAATAAACACTCACACACACACACACACACACACACACACATATGGGTTAGCTTGGTGGCAGAGTACATTCTTAGCCTCCATATATGAAAATGAGGACATGACAACTCCTACGTATGGTTGAGGAGATTTTTATTGTAGATCTGAGAAAGTACAGACAGAGGGATCTGGAAGAATCCAGACTGAACTGCATCAGCCATGAGAGAAAAGAAGGAGGTGGGGAGACCAAGCACACTAAGAGAGAAGTTGAGGACCAAGGGAAAAGAACTAAGGAGAAACTGGGGGAAGGGAAGCAAAGTCCAGCCTTTGGGCTAGAGAGTTAGGGTAGGGGGTGGGGTGGGTCGAGAAGTTTCCGTGTCCACTTGACAGTTTCCACACTTGTTGGGCACGGTGGCCCAAATTCCCCATTTACCAGCTTACACTAGCAGGCGTGTTATAAGATGGAGCGAGCCTGTAGGACACTGTACCCAGAAGGAAATGAAGGTCTCCAGGGAGAGAGAAAGGGACACTCAGTCACACTGGGACTGTTGGGCTCCGCTTCTTAAAATCTATCTGACTCAAAGCCCCCAAAGGAAAACAACCATCTGGAGTATTTCCCCATCCCTGCAGTGTTATCAGTGGGGGATATCAACACCTGAGGACTCCAGAGGTCGGAGACTCAAACAGCCAGTCCAACCTTAGCAGCTGACATCAAGGGAGCCCTGGATATCCTTCTGTTGGGGTGCAGAAGCCCTGTCCTCCCTGAGGAGTCTCATCTCCCCCAAAGGTACTCAAAGCCAATTGAAAGAGGGCCCTCTCAGCCCCTTTCTCCCAATTCTTGCCCATACTTCTCTCCAGATACAGGTTGACTTCCTCCTACTTCCCAGGTCCCCTGGGGCCTCAGTCTATTGACTGGCCCCTTCCTCCACCCTAGGCCTCCGCAGAGCCCTTTTCTGCCTAATCACAATCAGCTTCTAAATGCAGCCAAGTCTCTCAGTAAACAGGCACACATCTACACACGCCCCCACCCAAAGGAAAATTAAATTAAAAATCTGTTCCTCATGGTGGGGGTGGGGTGGAGCCCAGTTGTTAGACTGCTAAATTGCATGAAACCCTACATTTGATCCCTAGCACCCCAAAAAACTGGACACTGTGGTCTATAGTCCCATCATTCTGGGAGGCATGAGAATTGGAAGCTTAAGGAACACCTAACACTATACAGCACGTTAGAAGCCTGTATGTGCTACCTGAGACTCTATCTCAAAACAAACGGAAAAAAAAAACCTAAACAAACAATACCATAAAACTCAGCTCCTGGGGCTGGGGACAGCTTAGCAGTTAAGAGCACTTGTTGCTCTTTCAGAGGACCCAGGTTTGATTCCCAGGAACCACATGGTGACAACTCTCAACTCCCAGTTTAAGAGGATTAGACACCCTTTTTGACTTCCAAGGACACCAGGCACCAGTTGGGTTCACACATGTACAAGCAAACTGCTCAGACACAGAGAGAAAATAAATAAAATCTCAAACCAAACCAAACCACCACAGCAAAAACTCCAGCTCTTTAAATATGTCCATGTAGCGGCAGGAGCAGAAAGCTAAACTACAATAGAGAAGGAACCGTTTGTGGAAGGCCAGACAAGGGGCAAAGCCATCACTGAAGAGCTGGCACCCCTGAGAAACATCACACAAACCCTTGGTTCCTCCGTTTCATTTCTAGGGAAAACAGAGATACACCCACAGCCTGAGGAAGTATGCCAAGGCTCAGGGCTTCAGCTGAGCCAGCTGGGAGACATTCTTATTCTCACACATTGACCACTTAATTCTTTTTCAGGGAAAATCCAGCAATGTATACATGTATGCATTTATTAGAATGTAACAGTATCTAGGTGGGCACAGCATGGGGGTCGGGGGAGGGCCTTTAATCCCAGCACTAGGGAGGCGGAGGCAGGTGGATCTGAGTTGGAGGTCAAGCCTGATCTCCACTGAGTTCCAGAGCAGGTAGAGCTACACAGTGAGACCCTGTCCCAAAACAAAAAGGACCAGTAGCTAAAAGAAACAAATGCATTACAAAACAATAACCAGGACAGCTGAGGTGGCTCGGCCAACAAAGGTGTTACTTTGGGTCATTGACCATATAGACTAGGATTTCCATCCCCACTAAAACCAGGGTCACCTACCTGACCCTGCCTACCCTGGGCCATTCACTCCTCCCACTGAGTCACAACCTCTCTCTGGGACTAATCCTGTCAACCTAGACAGCTGCAGGGCCATAATTGCTGCAAAGAAAGAAAGTAAACCCAAGAGAATTTCCAGGTAGGAGCCCTCAACTGAGCGGTCCAGGCAGGGGCCACCAGCACGTGAGCCATTGGAAAAACATTTTCAAAAACAAAACAACAAAAAACCCAGGAGGCCGGAACTCCCTCCTCCCAGCTCCAAGTGCATTTAGGCCTTTGATTTGAGGACTTTCCTTTGTGGGATTTCCGCTTAAGAAGCGCATAGGTGGGTTTAGGGACCCACACAAGGTCAGAGGCTGGGGTGATTGCGGGTGCAGCCCTACTATATCGGATTCCTCATTCTTTAGGAGGAGAGAGCAGGAAGGTCAGAGGGGCGTTGGGGGAGAGGTAGGCACTTCGGAACCGGGTGGGGTTGCAGCAGCTGGATTGCTGTGGACGTGAGAGATTAGAGGGTCCACGAGGAGACTTTTAATCTCCAGCAAACGAGAGATTCAGCAGAATGGCAAGCAGATGAGAACTTCTAGCCCCAGAGGACAGGCAAGGAAACTGAGATAAGGGGGCTCGCCCTAACAGTGAAGACGCGTAGATAGGATAAATCTCCCAGACGCAGCCTCTTCCAATCCCACCTCAATTGTTCTCATCTGGAGGAGAGGCGAGAGCTGATCCCCGGAACGAGCGCTGGGACCAGCGGCTCCATGCCGGCTTTCCTTGCTCTCCAGCTCTTTCCCAGGCTATCCCTTCCACCTGAAGACCCTTCCCCGTGCGGCGGGTCTGAAGCCGGAGCATCCGGAAAGGCAGCGCCGACTCCCGGCCCTCAGCCCTCCTTGCAAGGCGCGGTGGTCCAGTCCACTCCGGGACTCGCCCCGCCGCGGCCTCCCCAGGTCTCCTGCGCGCCCAAGGTCGCCGAGTAGAGCTTTGGCATCGGGCTTCGGGTCCCCAGTCGTCCCCCTCCCCGGTGGACCTCACCCACCGAGAGCCGACGGGGCTGCGGGGTGAATCTCGGAACCCTAGCCGGCCCAGACTAGCCCACGCAGGGCTCAACTTCGGGGCGCAGCTCGGGTACAGGCGGTGATGAAGGGACCACAGCGCTGTACTGGTGCGTGAACAGTTGTCACCTGTGGAACAGGTGGCCAGGCGGGGACCCGGGTCTCTGGGGTCTCGAGGATCACCTCCCCGCCATGCCTAGAGCAGGGGAGCCCTGGATCCCAACGAGCACTCCCGCCCGCTGCCTTGACCCCGAACCCCAAGTACCTCTTGCTCCCGCGGCGGCGGGCAGCTACTGCGACCCTGGAGGGCGGTGGCGTGAGCACAGCGGACAGGAGCGCCGCCCCTCCAGGCCTGGGCGGGGTCAGCCGGCCCTGCCCCGCGGGTTCCTCTCCGCCGGCACGGTCCCAGCACAAGCTTTCGCCTGAAGCTTCTCCTCAAGGTCTACGGGGAGCCCGGAGAGTGGGGGAGGGGGGAGGGGTGTTGACTGAACGGGGACCACGACCTGAGTCATCGCTAGCCGGTAACCAACAGGTGTGAACCGCTTTCTGAGCCTCCGGGCCACCCACGCTACACGGCATGCAATTCTATTCTGAGACCCTCGAGTTCTCTCTCTAATCCACGCTGCCAACGAACTCCTAGCAGTCCTCCTGTCTCAGCCTCCCAAGCGCTGGGAAGTCCCCAACCCGTGGCTCCGTTTTCTCATTTTAACAGATGAAGAAAAAAAACAAAATCAAAAAACCATCTCAAAATCTCAAAGCGGTTTGGGTAGTTACTTGAATGTTGTGCAGTTGAGAAGCAAAAAGTCTGAACTTGAGTCGGCCTGACGCCACTACCCAGCGTCTATTGAAAACACTCTCCACTCCCTGGTCTGCTATGATCCAGGGAAGGGCTGGGCCCACTGCAAGCAGTCCCTTAGAGGCAGTTTCCCAGCCAGCTCTCCTCCCCTGCTGGATGTCCGCCCCCCTTCGTCACTCTCATCACACAAATCGGCGTCCAGGACTCTGAAAAATGGAAACACCCTATCCTGACTCTCAGAACAGTCCGGGTAAAGAGGTTTTGAATAAGCGAACGTGTAGACAACTCTCATCCCCCGAACCCGGTTCTGACACCAGCTCTTGGGTGTGCCTACCCCCTCTTTTCCAGAAGATCCTCAGCCTCCAGCTGACAGCCATCTAGCGAGCCTGTCCCTCTCGTTCCTATTAGTGCTCCTTACTCCAGGGTTTTATTTTGTTTAGTATTTTTTAGACTGGGTCTCATTTTAGCCCACAACTTTCTTGGTAACGGATATATATGTAAACCATAGTGGTTAAACTTGTGACTTGCCTCTGCCTCACAAATGCTGGGAAGACAGGTTTCTCCCACCTGGAAACCCAAATAACGCTGTGCATAACACTACACACCCTTAATCCCAGCACTCGGGAGGCAGAGGCTCGCAGGTCTCCGGGAGTTCAAGGCCAAGTTGATCTGTGTAGTGAGCTCCAAGACAGCCAGAGCTACACAGTGAGACCCTGTCTCAAAACAACTGCACACAGAAACAGACCCTCAGACAAGGGTCTGGGAAGATGGCTAGCTTGGAGAAAGTGTTTATTAAGACAAGCATGAGATTGAGTGTGAGTCCTTCCATCCATTTAAAAAAAAAAAAACCACTCCCAGCAGGGTGCAACTGTAATTTCCACATTCGGGAAGACAGTTGTCTAATTCAGTGACTTCTAACTCTAGCTAGGTTCAGTAACATTCTGTCTCAAAAATTAACGTGGACAGCCCGTTATTGTCATCCCAGCACTCAGAAGGCAGAGGCAGACAGATCTGAGTTCCAGGCCAAACCAGGGCTACACAGTGAGGGGGCCCTGAGGGAGAAAGGTTAAGGGTTGAAGATACCCTCAGCAGTTAAGTGTTTGCTGTTCTTCATGAGAAGCTGAGTTTATTCCTAGAACCCACATCAGGAGCCTGTACCTCTAGCTCCAAGGAATCTGACGCCCTCCTCTGGATTCTGAGAGCACCTGCACCCACACATGTGTGCTCATGCACACACACAATTTTTTTTTTTTTCGAGACAGGGTTTCTCTGCAGCTTTGGAGCCAGTCCTGGAACTAACTCTTGTAGACCAGGGTGGCCTCGAACTCACAGAGATCTGCCTGTCTCTGCCTCCTTTAATCCCAGAGTGCTGGGATTAAAGGCGTGTGCCACCACTGCCTGGCAATGTGTAGCCCAGGCTGGCCTCGAACTTGTGATCCTCCTGCTTCTGCCTCCTTCAGCAAATCATACCGGCGTGTGCCACCACAACCGGCGTACATACAATTTTTAAAAAATCATAAGAAGGCTGTTGGTTTAATGTAGACAGGTGCTGAGACATACTGCCCTTCAGATAAACTACATTAGCAGAGGTTCAGCAGCCATGACAGGATCTCGAAGGGAGAGAGCCTTCAATCCCAGGGAATAAGGGTTTCTTTTTTTCTTTTTACGATTTTTATTTTATGTGTGTGAGTGCTTTTGGCCTGTATGCATGTCTGTGCACTTTGTGCATGCCTCATTCCCACAGAGGCCAAAAGAGGACATCAGATCCCTTGGTACTAGAATTATAGATGGTTGTGAGCCACCACGTGGGTACTGGAAACTGAGCTCAGGCCCTCTGTAAGAATAGAAAGTGACATAACCACTGAGCAGAGGCAGGTGGATCACTGTGAGTTCGAGGCCAGCTTGATCTACAGAGTGAGTTCTATGATAGCTAGGGCTGTTACACAGAGAAACCCTGTCTCAAAAAAATAAAAAATAATATTAAAAAAGGAAGGAGATGGAGAGGAAATTTTAATTTCTATTATTTTAAAGTGATAGCAGTTATCCATGCTCCCTGCCCCAATCCATCTTCAGGTTCCTGAAGTGAAGCTGAGGTTTAAATAAAAGCCAGTCATCCCTATCTCAGCAGCTGTCAGTCAAGGTGTGGTCCCGCCTACTGCTGACCATCCTTGTCTCTCCTTAGAGGTGAGTCACCACTTGTCAGCCAGCATGGTGACTCTTTCTGGGAGAAAAGTTTTTCCTGGGGCTGACCCTGGTTCGTGACCTTCTTCTCTCCCAGCACAAGTTTCCTGGAAGGAAGTAGTTTTTGGGGGGTTCACTGCTTCAATAGTCTGATTGCCAAAGTGTCCCTTTGGGAAGGTTTCATCCCTGCTATGCCTGCTATAATGCCAGGAGTCACCAGGTGGCAAGGCTAAAGTCAATTTATAATTCAAGATTGTGGTGGGGAAGGATTGGGAAACGGACTGCAAGGCCAGACTAGACTGGCTTATCAATTTTCTCCTCCACCAGAGAGCTGGGGGTGGGGGGGAGAGACATAAGACTGGGACCAGGATGACTGTGCCCAGGGTCTGTAACCTGACACCCAGAGGGTGAATGGTTAAAGTTTACCAGAGCCCCTGCAGTGGACAGGCTTTGGGAGCCCTGGGAAGGCCTCGAGGTGATACCATCTTAGCAAGCCTGGAAGCATGCGGGGCTGAGGGCAGGTGTTGCACCCGCCTGCCTAAGTTTTTCCAGGGTGAACAAGAGGACGCTTTCGGAGGGACTGTGAGATGCCAGGAAAGAACGGGTGTAGAGATGCTGAAACCCTGGTTGTGGAAACGGTCTCGAGTCTCATGTGTACTCACATGGGGGCCTGGGGAGGGTTTCCCAAGGCGGAGAAAGAAGTGAACCAGTTTTGAAAAGATCCAGAGGCTGAGGGCGGAGCTTCCTGGTGGAGCTTGCCTAGCTGGAGCAAAGGTAAGGCCCTGAGTTCCAGCCCCAGCGCTGCAAAAGAGAAAAGGAAGTGAGGTAAGGTCTCTCGCTCTAGGGGGCTGATATTCTCAGGAATCTGATCTACAAGAGCCAAAAGTTCTCACCACGGGGGAAGTGCTCTTGAGTAGGAGGCGGAGGGAGAGAAAAACAAGCCATTTGGAAACACTTTGAAAAATGTTTTATCCTGCAATAGGGATGGGTCTCAGCGGCAGAGTGCTTGCCTGTCAGGCTTGAGTCCTGACTCCAATCCCCAGCCTGTATAAAACAGGTATGGAGGTACACAATTGTTTTGTTGTTTTTTGTTTTGTTTTTTGAGACAGGGTTTCTTGAAACAGCCCTTACTGCCCTGGAATTCGCATTGTACCCATCTGCTTCTGCCTCCTGTGTGCTGGTGATTAAAGGTGTGCATTACTATCACCCCGCAGTGGTGCACGCCTTTAAACTCAGCACTTGAGGGATGAAGACCAGAGAATCAGAAGTTAAAGGTCATCCTAGGCTACATAGTGGATTCCAGTCCAGCCTGGGGATACGTAAGACCCTCTCTCAGAAAAACAAACCAGAACTGGAGAGATGGCTCAGCAGTTAAGAGCATTTGCTAAATGTCTCAAGCAAAAGGGTAGATCTATGTAGTTGGTTCAACAAAAGCTATATTTTATCACGCCGAGGGTCTCTACACAAGGTTCACACTCTAAATTCCCAACTACGGTCCCAAGCCCATCTCTCCATGGCTGCTCACCTGTGTGAAGCATCTCGAAGGTCAGGTCCAGTCTCTAGCAGAAGTCTCTGATCCGAAGGCCCTAGGAATCCTCTCTGCCTGCAGGGCAGATCAAGGTGGCGTCTCTCCAAATGTGCTGCAGGGCGTTGCACTTGGCCTCTGCTTATGTATACTGTCCAATAGGTGTCATGGGCTTCTAGTCTTGGGTCTCATTATCTTGAGTAAGTGAAGTCCCTGGGTTCCGGTTATCAGGTGCAGCCTTGGATGTACTGGGGAGCCTAACTAAGCTATTTTTTTTTTTTTTCGAGACAGGGTTTCTCTGTGGCTTTGGAGCCTGTCCTGGAACTAGCTCTTGTAGACCAGGCTGGTCTCGAACTCACAGAGATCCGCCTGCCTCTGCCTCCCGAGTGCTGGGATTAAAGGCGTGCGCCACCACCGCCCGGCCTAACTAAGCTATTTTTACATGTCTAAAAGGCATTTTTTACTATGTCCATTATGGTTCTTGTGGCATAAAAAGTGCCAATGAGGACCACACATAAGAATTCTTAACATCATAATTCCATGGCAAACTACAAATTTAGGCCAAAGCAGGCAAAGGAGAAAGCATACAGTGAACATCCCAACCACTGTGAGACAAACATAAGGAGAGAACGCTCAGTTAATGAAACACACAGTGGTTGAGCAAAACACGATGAAGCAAGAAGTGTCTGATGTCACATCACAGGACACTTCAGTGATCTCTATAGCACATGCGTATTTTCCCAAATTTGTATATACTTTCTCCAGGTGTGGTACATGCCAGGCTGAAAACCCCATTCAGAAATAAAAGGTAATGCAATCACTTTCAAACAAAAATGTTGTAGAGTAAATGTTACCCCCAGCAGGTGTGGAGCTGTAGGGCATCAAGATGAGCCACTGAGCCGAGCATCATCCTGACCTGATCAGGGTCAAGCACGTGGGTCATGGCCGTGGGCCAGCTATTTCTTCTTTTTATTAATGAAAAGAGCATCTAAGAGTCCAGTGAGCTTCATAATTAGCTTCCAGTGTTGTTTTCAGTTTTGTGTATGCTAATCTTACGGAAAACCAAGAAGTGAGTATAGAGTATCAGCAAGTCTGGCAAATCTCCAGAGGCGTCCGTCTTGGGTCTGAGACCAGGGTATACAGATCATCTCTTCTGGAAAAAAAAAATGGCATTTATTTGGTGTGGATAGAAGCAAGAATTTGGAATACAACCTTCCTGGTGTTGCCATGAAGACAAAACATCTCCTGAAGAAGTTTCTTCAATCACAGTTTGCACAGATGTGTCTGCTGGAATCATGCATGGCTGGTTTGCTCCTCCTGGTGCGAAAGTCTCTGGAGCTTGCTGTCATAGTCCTTCCAAAATGAAGTTTATTAAACAAGCCCAAAATAATCTTAAAGAATTTACATGCTCACTGGTTCAATATAATGTATACGAAAAGCCAAAAACTCTCATTTATATGGTGGAATATGTTCCACATTGGAAGGCAAGAATACTCAAATCGAGGAAGCCTACCAATCACATGACATCAGATAAAGAGCATTTCCTAAGCTTGCTAACTTTATGAGCATAAGCAATAGTGTCTGCTTTGAGTGTCACTGATAAATGTTAGACTTTATCTGTCCTCCCAGGGTCTATCCCTAGTAATCTCCATTGACTGTAATTATCGCATGTTAAAGGAGAGGACAATGGAAATGTCATTAATGACTTTCCTGGTCTTCCCTAGTGAGTCATCTTTGTGTTCACTGATATGTATATATAGTGACATATATAGTTATAGTCGTATAAGGTACCTGAGCCAAAAGCATATCCTATTCACAGATTAGAGTAAATATCCTGGACAAGTTTACCTTCTCCTCTTGTTCTTCACTGTAAGGTGGAAGGATGATTTAAAAGATAGTTCTCTCCAGTGGAAATTGTGGATGGCTATTTCTCCAAATCTGTGGAAATCAATGGATTTCTTTCCTCAAAATTGGTGTTTCCTGCTTCCTCTTGGTCATTGGTGACTGTGGCTCTCAAAATGGAGGCAGGCATTAGCCTTCCTCCATTCGTCACAATGGCTATGCCAAACTGTATCCCAGTAGCTTCACAATGAGCATACTGAGCATAGAATGCCTTCCTGGTGTATGTGATGGTTAGAATGAAGTGTTCGTGATCCCAGTTTTCTGATAGGACTCCGTCAAGGTGTAGGAGGGTAAGTCATATATCATACTTGAGTCTTGGTTTACTTGTTTTGTAGCTGTTGATATGGTCGCTCCCACTGTAGCTTCATTTATTGTCCCTGTTGCTGTAGATGTGGCTGTTGATGATGTCCCTGATTCTGAGAAGGTCAATGGTATTGGCATTTGTGATGGGAAACTGGACAATGGGAGCTTGAGCTTGACTCGTTGGGTAATGGTAAGCTTATAGAATTCAACAGGAGGAGTCCCAGGAACAGTGTCCTGGGTGCCATGGCCCGGCATATCAATGCCATGGTGTTGCTTCATCATGTGTTCTGGTTTATTTCCTGTTCAAGTTTCTATGGCCCTGCCTTGCCATGTGCTCCTTCCCTCTCTGTTCAGGCACCAGTGCTAGCACCAGTGCTGAGTAAATTCTTCCTAAGACTATTACTACCCTTATGAAAGGGCAAGCCCAGTGTACTCGGTGTGGTCCTAGGCACATTAGGCTTGTAGATCATCTAATTCTCTAAGAGTCAGATCTTTCTTGTCTATGGTCCAGACTGCATTGTCCGTTCTGGGCTCCAGGGCTTCTGTCTCCTTTAAGTCTTGATTATTTCTGTCCCTGTAAACACATTTATGAGGAGTTATTCTGTGTGGTCTGGAAATATCCGGTGGTTGCTCTAAGTCTAATTTAATAGCGTCTTCTAAGGGAGAAGCTCTATTCAATCTTGGTCTAGGATTTAACTCGCAGCAAGCAATTTCAATAGCCTTCCTTAACTGGCATCCTTGAGTTTTAATAACTTGATTTTGAGCAATCCATTCCATCATGCTATATTACCAGCTGTAGTGGGGTTAACGTGCTAGATGGGAGTTTCATCGTATGTCCAGAGTCTGGGGCTACTTCTGAACTTCAGATCCAGTAACGTTTGTTCCTTGAGCTGACTCAGTAATTATTGGACAGCTGTATCTGGTTATCCTACATCAGAGGGTATATAATGTTGCCAACTGGTCTGGTTTATGACTTTCTTTGGCTAGTCTAAGCCCTGTGCTTACATCTACAAGGGTGCAGGCATATAGGCCCCTGTGAGTATTCAAGAATCCAATTAAATCTATTTGTAGTTTATAATTAAATTGTCTAGGAGACCATGTTACAGCTGGGACTTGATGTCTGAATCTGGTTTTAAAAGTGCTGGGCAATGGTGGCAGTCTCTAATGATCTGTTTCCAGGTATGCCAGGATACATTGAGGCTCTTTTTATGAAACCATTGGCACAGAGTGTGTGCGCCTGCATGTCCCAATGTCTTAACTCTAGGATTTCTTCCTTACTGGTTATACTACTGCTCCCAGGTTTCTTAATTTCCCACTCAGGGTTCCTTTTAATAATTATTCTCATAGGGTTGTCCTGATTCAGTTTGGTTCGCCATTTCCCTAGTTTTTAGTGTTAGGGTAAACGTTCAAGCTTACCAACTATGTGATCTATGGTCCTTGCTGGTTTGTACTGAGTGTGTCCCCTAACAAGTTTTAATATTCCAGTCTTATGTGAACACGATGCCAGTTTGTCTGCCACTCCGTTATGTTTAGACGCCTCATCTGTCTTGCCTGTGTGGGCATCTACATAGGCTACATAAATTTTGATGTCTTTATAGCTATACCATGGCACACACACTATGAACTGGAGAAGATAGAGATTTCCCTTTCACCTTCCTTAGCTGTTTAATAGTCAGTAATGCTGTTACTACTTCAGTGTGCTGAGCTGATTTAGTGGTTCCTTCCTCAGTAATAGCCATTCCATCCCCCAGTCTACAGGCTGCCGCTTTCTGTTTAGTTTTGGTCCCATCAGTTGATAATGAGCCATCAGTGAACCCTGTGTTAGCCAAATGTTGTGACCATTTCATTGGTCCCCACAGTCCAATAGGTATCTCTTTTCAGAGAGAGGTGAGTGGTTTGGGGTCTGGGGATTATAGGCTATTTCCTCAATGCAGGAAATCACAGATGACTTTGCTACACATCCTGGTCCCAAAGGAATTCAGATAGGTATCAATTCCACTGTAATACCTTTCCTTCTATAGCTGAGCCTTTGAAGGATGCTCTGTCTTTAAACGGATCCAATCCATCATTAGAATAGACTCCCTTATGGCCATAGATAGGGTGGTTGGCAGTGACTGAGTGTAGGATTCTGCATGCCTCATAAAATGTCCAGATTTGTTTCTCAAAGAATGAGTATCTATTCTGCACATATGGGAAACACTTGCAATAGAAGCCATCAGGCAAATGCTGATGGACTCCCTTTTGCTTTATGAAGAGTTATGTTGTCATAGTCTCTAATAAACATGATATCCATAATTAGAGTATCATCTGGTTCAATATTGGTCAGGCTGCATGCTCAGAGAGGAGCTTACAGGCTGTCTCAAAAGCTTCTCTTTGTTCCTGTCTCCGTTGGAAACCAGCTGCCTTTCTAATAGCCCTGTAGAGGGGGTTTCATGATAATCTGTAAATATGGTATGTGGTTCCTCCAGTTTGTAAATGTACTAATCAGGTGTTGCACCTGAGTTTTGTCCCTGGGTGTGGAGATATTTAAAATCTTGTGCAAAATGGTATCTAGGACCTGGGGTCCTTCAGATGTCTGTAACACACCTAGAAGTTTCCTATCTGTCTTTATTAATGATCCAGCCATCATGTATTGGGGTATCAAGCACTGTCTCCATATGGTTTTGAAAATTATCCTTATTGTATCATGCAATCAAAATATTATCTATGTAGTTTAAAAGTAGGCAGTCCAGCCTGACGGTGGTGGCTCATGCCTTTAATCCTAGCACTCAGGAGGGAAAGGCAGGCAAATCTCTGTGAGTTCAAGGCCAGCCTGGCCTACAAACCAAGTTCCAGGATAGCCAGGGCTATGAAACAGTGAAACCTTGTCTTGAAAAAACAAAAAAGAAAAAATTAAAAAGAGTAGAGAGTCCAATATCAGAGATAGCTTCTCCAGAGACTGTCTTAGTGTCACTTGGGCAATGATCGGGTTCTTCTTATAGCCTTGAGCGCTCTTGAATCTGTGTTGTTTGTCACTCTGGGTGAAGGTAGCACTGTCTCTGGAGTCCACATGGACTGATATGCTAAAGAACATGTCTAATAAGCATATGATGCCAAAGGATTTTGGGTTGTAATTTCTAATCTTTAAGCAAATATCTTCTGCTAAGTAGTGGTGGTGCATGCCTTTATTCCCAGCACTCAGGAGGGAGGCAGATAGGTGTGGTGTAGGCGGGCCCGTCTGTATTTGGGTTGCTTTCATTGGTTGAATAAAGAAACTGCCTTGGCCTTTTGATAGGGCAGCCCTTAGGTGGGTGGAGTAGACGGAACAGAGTTCTGGGAAGGAAGGAAGTGTGGGAGACGCCATGTTTCTCTAGCCCAAGATGGACTTTGGTTAGAATCTTTCTGGTAAGCCATGACCACGTGGTGATACAGAGATTACTAGATATGGGTTAAACTAGTCTATATAAGAGGTTAAAACTAATGGGCCAGGCAGTAATTTAATTAATACAATTTCCGTGTGGTTATTTCAAATGTAAGCTAGCCCAGCGGCCAGGAGCTGGGTGGCGCCGGGAACAAAGGGCCCACGGTCCTCTCAGGTACTGGGAACACAGCCTGTACCCATTACTACACAGGTGGATCTCTGTGAGTTCAAGGCCAGCCTGGTCTACAGAGTAAGTTCCAGAACAGCCAGGGCTACACAGAGAAATCCTATCTTGAGAAACAAAAACAAAACAAAGCAAAATAAAGTGTCTTCCATGTCAGGTAAATTTTCTGGTATTTGCAGAGAAAATTAATTACTCCACTGACTATTTTGGCTTCTTTGCTGGTCAGACAGAACTATTGAAGTCGAAGGATTATGTGGGCTCAATAATATCTTCCCTCGATAATTGACTTGCAACATCTTTGACGGTTTCATCACCTCCGTGGAGGGGGTATTGCTTGGTAAATGATCTCTTAATTTTGGGGAGTTTTATAAGAGGGATTTAGACTTGGGTGATATATAATCCAAGGGTTTATTTATCAATTTTAAAAATATTTATGTATTTACTTTTCAATTTTGTGTATGTATATGTGTGTTGGAGGCTTTGCACATGGGTGCAGGTGTTTAAGGAGGCCAGAGGTGTCATATTCACTGAAGCTAGAGTTACAGGTGGTTGTAGGCCACCTGATATGGGTGCTGGGAATTGAACTCGGGATCTCTGGAAGAACAGTACAGCCCCTATTTATTTATTTGTTTATTTATTCTTTTGGGTTTTTTGAGACAGGGTTTCTTTGCAGCCCTGGCTCTCTTGGAACTTGCTCTGTAGACCAGGCTGGCCTCGAACTCACAGAGATCCGCCTGCCTCTGCCTCATGAATGCTGGGATTAAAGGTGTGCACCACCACTACCTGTCCTGGTTTAAGTTTTTTGTTTTTTTTTTTTTTTTTTTCGAGACAGGGTTTCTCTGTGGCTTTGGAGTCTGTCCTGGAACTAGCTCTTGTAGACCAGGCTGGCCTCGAACTCACAGAGATACGCCTGCCTCTGCCTCATGAATGCTGGGATTAAAGGTGTGTACCACCACTACCTGTCCTGGTTTAAGTTTTTTAATGTGACACCATTGGGTAAATAATTTGAGGATGACATCCATCCTCAGTACACGGTTAGATGCTGGTATAAATGTTGTGGGAATATTTCGAGGTAAGTTATAGACTAATGATTCTATAAATTCTGTCATTGCTTTGAATGGTTTTCGTGCTACACCTTCAATCCTAACCTCAGTGTAGAGGTTTGGCAGGGGTGGGCAGAGGCTGCAAGCTCTCACCTAACTCCTTGTGTCTTTCTATCAGTCAGCCAGTTCATCTTTGAACCATTCCCATGATCTCTGCTGGGATCTAAAGGAAGGGTCTGGGGTCCTTCCTTGATTCTGGAGACCATTCTTTGGTCTGCCTAGGAATCTGTTTCTGAATTGTCCTTGGGGCTGTCTTATTAATATCTGATCTCCTCTTGTAAATGGTCTTATATCCCTGATTTTCTGAAAGAATGGAGGCAGCCTTGCCTGGCCTCTGCTTAAATAAAGACCACCTTTTAGGTGAGGCTTTCCATGGTTCTGGTTTGGTTCGATTCTGCACGTTAGACTGGAGGGATACTATCTTCTCTGTCTCCAGTTCTCTAGGCTGATGGAAGTAGTCTATGGCTTCCCCAGTGGTTTGGCAATTGGTCAGAGTTGATCTCAGTCATTCTCTGTCATAAGTTAGAATTTTCCTCATGCTAGGGATTAGCAGCAGCATTCGTGGTATTGGGCTGTGTCTTAGTTAGGGTTTCTATTACTGTGAAGAGACACCATAACCATGGCAACTCTTATAAAAGAAAACACTTAATTGAGGTGGTGACTTAGTTGTGGAGGTTCAGTCCTATATTATGGTGGGGAGCATGGCAGCTGGGAGTGTGGTGTCGTGCAGGCAGACGTGGTGTTGGCTACATCTTAATCAGAAGACAACAGGAAATGGACTCTGACATTGAGCGAAACTTAAGCAAAAGAGACCTCAAAGCTTGCCCCCATAGTGACACACTTCCTTCAACAAGGCCACACCTCCCAACAGCGCCACTGTGGGGCACTCAGTTTAAGTGGTCAGTTACATTCAAGCCAACACAGACTGTTCTGGTAAATTAAGTACACCCAACAGTTCAACTGCTTCTTTCCCACCTTCCATTTTCCTTCTGCCTCAAATCAAGTTAGATCAAGTATGAGGAAACCCTACCTCCATGCTCGTTATCCAGTCCAATAAAGGGTGGCTTTCCCCTCTAGCTCTTTTGTCCTAGGCCTTCAAGTATGTGGGGATTTCCCCAAGTCCCTTTGACTTCCTTCATTCTGAGGTTAGCATGACTGTGTCAGCTCCCTTTTCCCATAAGCAGGCTACACAGTGTTGTAATTAAAAAAAAAAAAAAAAAAAACTGCGAGAGAGAGAGAGAGAGACACCATGCCACAGAGCTCAGGTAGAGCGGTTTTTTGTTTGTTTGTTTGTTTGTTTTTGCTCCTCTTTGTGTAAAATCTGGTCTTATTGGCTGCAATCCTCTT
This sequence comes from Dicrostonyx torquatus, assembly GCA_028555095.1. Taxonomy (NCBI): domain Eukaryota; kingdom Metazoa; phylum Chordata; class Mammalia; order Rodentia; family Cricetidae; genus Dicrostonyx; species Dicrostonyx torquatus. The sequence continues at coordinate 5,105,413 of JAQHUG010000146.1, read as the reverse complement.
CTTGTAAACATCTGGATTCTACTTCAGTGGTCACATGAGTATTATTGGTTAAATGGCTAGGGTAGCCTTAGCCTTACTGGCAGTTACTTGTAGAGAGACCGTGGTGGTGTTGAGGCATCTGATTGGGCCCTTACGGACCCAAGTTCCATCCCCAACACCTACATTAGGCCACTCACACCACTTGTAACTCTGGCTCCAGGGAATCCCATGCCCTCTTTTGGCTCCCGTGGATACCACACACTTGGTATACTCTCACACAGACACACAAGCACACATAAATAAAAATCAAGACGAATTAAGGGCTGGCAAGATGGTTTAGGGGCAAAAAGTGCTTGCTTCCAAATCAAACAACCCGAGTTCAGTCCCATATGATAGTCAGATTACGAGATTTTAACACATTTATTCTTACATAGACCTCCATGAACACACGTGTGTGCGCATAAATGTAAATAAAAAAATAATAATTGGAATAATCAGACCAGGCGTGTTGGTACATCCCAGTATTTAGGAGGCAGAGCCCGGAGGCTTGCTGTGAGTTTGAAGCCAGCCTGGTCTACATTGTGCGTTCCAGGCCAGGCAGAGTTGCATAGACCCTCCTCAATAAATAAATAATAAAACTTAAATAATAAAAAATATTTTTTAAAAAGAAAAAAGATTCAAAGATGAAGTCTTAGGGAAAGAGAAAACCTGGCTCCACTGTGGTTAGGGAAAGAAAGGTGTATTCTGTTTCCAGAGAATCAGAAATCCTTGCCAGCCTGATCTATAGAGGGAATTCCAGGACAACCAGGGCTACACAGAGAAACCGAGTCTTGAAAACAAAACCAAAGTTCTGAAGGCTGAATCTGAGTGTGGTGGCTCATGCTTGTAATCCCAGCACTCAGGAAGCTGAGTCAGGAGGATTGCCTTTAGTTGGAGACCAATCTGAACTAGGGAGCTGTAAGATCAGAAGCACTGGAAGGATCTTAGGTTTAGTCACGCCCCTGGCTGCTTCATGCCCCTCCCCTCGTCCTTGCTGCAGCAATCAGGTTCCCTGCTGAGACCTTATCACAGGGAGGTCAGGAAAACCGGATCTGCTGCAGGCTGCTGGGTTCCAAACAACCTGATTTACTGCCCTACAGCCTACCTAGTACTTTTGAGAGCTAGAAAGTAGTTGGCAGAAGGAAGCCCTGGGGCATGTTCCTCAATTGCTGTGAAGCCTTATCTCTGCCTTTCCCTTCTGACCACAAGGGAGGAAATTCCTTCAAGGTGAGCTTTGCTGTCCAGGGCTGTTCAGTTCTCCTCTGCAGGTGGCCTGGGTAACTAAAGGGTATTTCACCTGAAATCTGATCTCAGTATTTGTTTCCGCTATTGAACCTGAAAAGAATCTTGATTATTGAAAACAAGTTTGACTATTTCAAAACAGAAAAGCAAGTTCCAGGCTAGCCAAGACCACACAATCACAATGAGTCCCTTTCTCAAAAAGAAAAAAAAATTATGAATGAATGGCTGAGTGAATGAATGAGTTTTCAGAAACTGTTTGCAGGTACTCCCACGCCACATTGCTCTGGTTTCCAAGAGAAAAGGTGCTTGTCTAACTTCAAATGAGCTTCAGCTGGAAGTGAGACGGGTAAGGGAAGCGAGGATATGTCCAGCTCAGGTGGTCCTAGTGCTAATCCCAAACATGGGAGAAAGAGCACCCACTCAAATCATCATGGCCAAATTAAAGCAAGCAATTAATTAAGGCAAGCTGTTTTATTTGTGTATACTGGCTGCTCCCCCACTAAGGTGGGGTTTGAGGTCAGCATTGGATGTGAGGAAGAGGCAGTTTTTATAGTTCAGGGGTTGGGAGTTTCCAAATGGGGGGTTAGCAGACAAAATAGGCAGGGTTACAGGAACAGGACCAACAAGTTAGCCCTAATGACCTCTTGAAACAAAGACATGGTTGCAAAGTGGTCAGGGTATACCTTATAACAAGGTAGTCATAAAGGTAGGGTTGCAAGATGATTATACACTTTTTCAAAGAAAGACATGATTGTCATTCCTGGGGTAAGCAGAACAGAACATTTGTAGTTAAGGTCACAGGTTGGAGGCATCACCCCAGCCCCCCCTCCCCTCCCCCCCACCGGCATCCATACATACAAGGTGGCTGGAATGTTTGGCTGGGGGGTCAAAGCTCCCTCCGCTAGGAGTTGCCTCAGTCTAAACTCCACCTCTGAGAAAGGCTGCCAAACGGTGACCCTTCCCCAGGGAGGGTCAAGACCACTCCCACAGGCTATTTAAACTGCCTCCCAGAGACCAAACACATCGGTATTTCCCCAGAGGGCCTCCTGGAAGCACTGGCATCCATTAAACCTGGGCTTTTTAAAATTCGATTTGATTTGGATTACTGGGTCTGCCAAGAGGTTTATGTGGCCAAAGAAAAAAAAAAACTTAACATTTGGAGGTCCCACCAAGATGAGCTGTTTTTCCCCACTGGCCTGGGGCTACATGATGGAAAATAACCCTTTTCACCTGTGCTCTCCACCAGGCTAAGATAGGTTTGTCTGGGTGAGGCTCTCTTTTATCAAGTACATGGCCCTAGGGTACAGGACCCAAACGTTCATCGGGACAGTCTGCTGAAGTCATGGCTGTGCCAGGCACCTGACCCCACCAAAAGTGGTGAGGCAGTCCTCGCTGAGGTGGGATTGCATGCAATTCTCACACCCCTCTGTTTTCTGACTCCAGAGTCATATCACAGTGGACACATTGTGGTAAGCACTGAGTCCCGAGACTTGGCATAGACTTGTAAAAATGGGCTCTTGCAATTTGAAGCTGCATCTTTTATCACCCTTGGGCTCCCTTTTACTCCCACTCCCCTTCCCTGCTCCCCTCACAGCTTCTCTAGTTGTTTGCTGTTTGTCTCATAATGGGCCTCTGTATGAAGGATACATTTTCCATAATGGGCCTCTGTATGAAGGATACATTTTCCATAATGGGCCTCTATATGAAGGATACGTTTTCCCGTCCTTCCATTCTAAAACTCTAGAGGTATTCTGTCCTTTGTTTCTGCTCCCTCTTGTAGCATCTGCTGATCTGGTCCTTAATGGGACCACCTGTGTACTTCCCTGGCTACTGCTGCCTACAAAGGGATTTTAAGTTGGGCAACTGACACAGGTTCCAAAACAACAACAAAAGAAAACTTTTGTCTGTCTGTTAAAATAATGTGGCCACACTATGCTTTTATGTCTATATGTGTTTGTTTCAATAGTATGTTTGTCTTATTTCTCTGTGTATGTGTATGTGTTCTAAGATCTGTAAAACTTGTAACTCCACATTACAACAGCTCTGGAAAAATACAAACACGTGGGTAGCTGCCATTTTGACCTCCGCTCCATCTTTGGTAAGAGTACCAAAACCATGTGTGCTAGACCTACCAATGAGACATTTCACCTCCAAAGTTCTTTAACTTATTAAAATATTCCTTTTAATATTATATTTACTAGTATTGGTAAGCTGTAACTAATTGGGTAAAATACATGTCTAAATTTAACTTATATATCTAATTTAAATATAATTAATAGGTCATGGTACCCAATTCTCAAGTGCCTTTACAGATCCAAGAGTATGGCATTAAAAATAAGAGCTTCTAACACAATGACATGCCGGCTCCTGCAGCATTCTATAGCTCCTCCAAGAAGATACATGGTTGCAAAAGATCTTCTGCCTGGAGGCTTGCCTTTGGGTATGGCAAAGCCACCCACACAGCAAAAAAAAAAAAACAAACGGCCTTCCACCTCATCAGCTTCCTGGATGCAACACCAGGGATTGATTGTCTCATTCTGCCAAGATAGGTAGACTAAATCATCCCCCCACAGGAAAAAAAATCTTCTGGCGTCTTGTACTCGGCAACTAACAGCAGGTACTGCTTCGAAGGCTGGTGTTCTCTAAGACTACGGAGAGACTTGGGATTGCCTGTGTAGCTAAAAAAGCTGTCTCATTTCTCCTCATTTACCCCTCCCAGATCTGTCTAATGGCACTCGATGACTTAAGGTACTGGTAGCTCATTACTTCATTTGTTAAGTTTCCTGCTAAAATACAGACAGGTGTGCCTCTTTCACAGGCTTCAGGTGTATCTTCAGAGATCCAGAGTTCCCAGTCCCCTCAATTGTCTTCTAAAATGTTCCTGCTCCAGTTGTCTCACAGATACCTGCACGTTCCTGAAAAAGTTCTGCTGCTTTATCACGAAATCTGGTCTGGTAGAAACTAACAGTTTCAAGAGCCTATTTTTAACCCCACCCATTTTCAAGCATATTTTACAGGTCATTCCTGCTAGCTGGGCCAAGACCAACTTACAAAGGACCCTCCAGATAACGCCAACATTGGCACCAGCTCCTGGCTCAAAAGGACTCCTACCAACTAAAATCTGGTTTTAAAGGGCATATTTGCTATGTGTCTCACTTACTCACCTGAGTCTCACCTGTACACAGGGCACTTCTCTGTCCCATTCTTTCTGATAGTTAATAACCCTTTCCATGGCTAGCCTCTTTCATAGGGCCAATAATAACAATATAATTTTTATCCTAGCCACCTGCCTTCTCATCTCCCTCAAGGAACAGATGCCTGAGATCTTCAAGATGGCAGTAAACTGGACACCTCTCCAGCCACACCTCTCACTAAGCGTGAGCCCACCAACTTCCAGTTCTCCCCTCTCTCACTTCGCCCCATGCCCACAGGAGTAGCCAGACTTGAGCTGGCACCCCTTTATCCAAAGAGTCAGGAATGTTTGGTTGCAAGCGTCACCCTACCCCCTGGCATCCATATATACAAGGAGTTTGGAATGTTTGGCTGGAGGGTCATAGTACCTTTCCCTGGGAGTTGCCTCAGTCCAAACTCCACCTCCGAGAAAGCCCACCAAACAGTGACCCCTCCCACAAGCTATTTAAACAAACAGAGAACAAACATGTGGTCTCTCCGGTTCTCCTTTCTCCTCT
>JAQHUG010000146.1:5088937-5098998 GCA_028555095.1 Dicrostonyx torquatus | reverse complement strand
TAGACCAGGCTGGTCTCAAACTCACAAAGATCCACCTGCCTCTGCCTCCTGAGTGCTGGGATTAAAGGTGTGCGCCACCACTGCCTGGCCCAGAGGCTTACATTAATTATAAACTGTTTGGCCTATTATCTCAGGCTTATTGTTGACTAGCTCTTACAACTTAAATTAACCCATAGTTCTTGTCTATGTTTAGCCATGTGGCTTGGTACCTTTTCTCAGTAATGCATTCTCATCTTGCTTCCTCTGCATCTTGCTGGTGACTGACTCTCTGCCTTTCCTCTTCCCAGAATTCTCCTAGTTTGGTTGCCCTGCCTATACTTCCTGCCTGGCTACTGGCCAATCAGTGTTTTATTAAACCAATATGAGTGACAGTCTTTACAGTGCATAAGAACATTGTCCCACAGTATTCCACAGTATGAACAAATATATCACATCTTTAACTAATATTCTACAACAGACATCCACTAGGGAAAAATGCCCACACATGTATGATAAAATAAAGTTAAAATGCTTAATAAACTAAAAGAACTAATATATTAGAGAACATGGACACAGAGGGTGGTGTTAAGGGCACAGTATTAATGACTGATTAATTCTATAGAATGTTGGGAAAAGACTATGGTATTGAACTTTAGAGGTCAGTAAAACATTCTTGATAACCATAAGTAATAAATTATTCCAGCTAGTTGTAGAGGTGCACACCTTTAGTACCAGCATTGCAGAGGCAGGCGGCTCTCTGTGAGTTCCTGGCCAGCCAGGGCTACATAGCTCAACAATAAGAATAGCTTATTATTATTATTTACCCCTCATAATCCATAGGGATTGTGAAGGTATTTTTTAGGAGTCCTGCAGTTGCCAAATCCCATGGGTGCTCAAGTTTTTACATAAGGTTTAGTGTCTGCCAGTGTACTGTTATACTGTAATCCCAGAACTTGAGAGGTCAAGACAGAAGGATCAGAAATCCAAAGCCAGCCTTGACTGTATGCAAGTTGACAGTCAGCTTGGGCTATATGAGATCCTGTCTTTCTCAAAATGAAAAAAAAAAATGTAACCCAGACTGGCCTCAAACTCTCAATCCTCCTGCCTCAGCCTTCCCAGCTCTTGGACTACAGGCCTGCATCATCATCCCCGGCTAAGCCACACTGTCAGTCATTTCTGGATTACTCTTTATGCCTGAAGCAAGGCAAACAGCTGTGATGTTGGGTTGCTCAGGAGAAATGCCCCAGGGGATAATATGACTTGTTCAGGACAAGAAGCCTTTTTCTTCAAACACAGTCATTCCCCTGTTGTTTGGGTGTATACATTCAGACTGTTCTGATTCCGGAGCTGACTATATGGTTTTCAAAGATGTGTATACACAGCGGCGGGGGGGGGGGGGGAAAGGGTGGAATTAGCTTACTGCCTGCCCTCCTGCCTGTGTTGGGGCAGCTGCAGGGTGTGGCCATGAAGATTCAGATTTCCATTTGTGAGCTTTCCCTTGGGGTTTGAAATCCCTCCCTTCCTGCCCTGCTACCTGGGTGGGTAGAGCAGGTGACAAGGGACTACTGCCTAGGTCTTCCTCCCTTTGCAGGCCTAGTCTCCAGTCCTGTGTGCCGCTTCCAGCTCGGTGGGAGATGTGTCACCTCTTCCCTGATGTCTAGATTAGGTACCTCATAGTGACATGCCTGACATGCGGGAGGACAAATAAAAAGTGTAAAAAATAAATTGTTATCGTCCCTTTTCACTTAGGGTGAACTTAGGGCTCCTCAGAGTTACAGGTGAGTAGCAGGTGCCAGGCCCCTCTCCTTTAGCTGGAAGCTGCGATCTGTTTGTCTTAAAACTCTCGAGATGGAAAGTGACAGGCAATCTGTTATGTGACCTGAAGCCATGATCAGAATAGTCCCAGAGTAGTCCTTAGAAAAGGCCTTGAATCCCAAACCAGTGTGGTAGAGAATCTTTGAAGAGGGCTATGCTGGATTGTGCATTCCTGAAGTCCCGCCCTATTGGAGAAAGAGGGCAGGGATTTCTCAGGGTTGGGGATTTATCAAGTCGCACAGCAGCTGGTTTTTTGCTGTCATCCCTTTCTGTAGAATGACATATTAAACACAGCTTTGTTTTCCCTAGCCTCTTGACTTTATTATTACAGAGGGAGAAGTTTATTCTTATCTCTATCTATCTATCTATCTACCTACCTACCTACCTACCTATGCTTAAGACAAGGACTATTAGACCAGGCTGGCCTCAAGCTCACAGAGACACACCAGCCTCTGCCTCCTGAGTGCTGGGATTGACGGTGTGCACCACTGTGCCCTGCAGAGGGTCTTGCCTCCCACACTGGCAGCAGAATTTCCAAGCATTCCCCACACTTGTCATTTCTGATGACCCCATGAGGAGGTGGCATCCATACGATGACAGTGAAACACCTGTCTATGTAATCAGTACTCCAGATGCAGCTCAGTGTCTCTTCAGTGGCTTGATCAGTGGGTGCACAGCGCATGTGGTCTGTTTGATGCTGCAGGAATGAACCCGAGTCCAGAGAAAACCCACTGAGATGTCCAGGTTCTTGAGTTCCACAACGAAGATTGTGGTCACATGGCTGATGATGAAAACAGACCGTTTCTTCATGAAGGAAAAGGAACTCCTGAGAACAGGAGTGGGCTGGAGAGCTGGTCCTGAGCCTGCACATCATGTCATTTGCATATTCATGAGGCACCCCCCCATTTGGAGAGCAAGAGTCCCTTTCTTATGCATGCTGTTTTGTTACATGTAGCTGTGTGTGTGTCGTTTGTGTACTGTGTCCATTCTTCCCTATCATTGGTTTATTTTCTTTGAAAAACTTTTTATTTGGCCAGGCATGGTGGTACACGCCTCTAATCCTAGCACTTGGGAGGCAGAGGCAGGCGGATCTCTGAGTTGGAGGCCAGCCTGGTCTACAGAGAGAGTTTCAAGACAGCTAAGAATGTTACAAAGAGATACCCTGTCTCAAAAAACTATGTACACACATACACACCAAACAAACAACAACAATAAAAAGCCTTATTATGTATTCTTATTGCAGGACAGATGTCACATGTGTGGAAATCATAGGACATCTTTTTTGGGGGGCGTTGAGACAGGATTTCTCTGTGACCTAAAGAAAATCCCCAGAAAATGACCTAGCCAAATGTTTTCCAAGGAAGTCTACAAAGGAATCAAAGTATATTTCTGGATGGGGGTGGAGGGGTGAGGATGGGGAGTAGGGGTGGGTGTGGCTTCCAGATACTGAAAAGAACCCATGGGAAAGGGATTGGTCAGGGTCAGCCAGAGTCATTCAATGACATGGTTGTCAATTCTGTCACATCTGGGTCCCATGGCCATCAGCATTCAGGCCCAATTACATAGCCACACCAGGGGTCTTACGCCTTGCCTTACATAATCTGTGTAGCATGACCTTGTAACCTATGTGTGATGTGATTATCTAAGTCCCATGTACTTATGCTGAACGGCCTTTAAAAAACAGACACGCCTGTTCCACCCTCTCTCGCCACATTGCTTTCAGACAGGCCTGTGCATGCCCCACCTTTCCTTCTCTTCTCTTTATTAATATAGCTCTTAAAGTGGGTTTCGTTGTATACTTTGTGGTCTGTTCTCACACATAGTAATATCAGGCAGTGCTAGCCCGGGTATACCTACCCCTAGGAGACAGGCAGGTTGGGATACCTATACACTGTGTCTCAGCAGTTCACTCTCTGTGAACATGGGCCAAGCAGACCCTCAGTGGGTTTTTGTTTGTTTGTTTTTGCTTTTGTTTATCTGCTAACTAGGAAGAATGATCACTCTTTTCTCATGTTTGGGGTAGCACCCTGTTAGCAGAAGCCTGGGCAGAGCCCTTCCAGCCGTGAGCTGTGGTTCTGGGAGCCAGTGAACTCCCTAATAGACATGGGTCAAGCTGGCCATGTCTGCTCAGCTTCAGCCCTAACTGGATTAGCTGGGCATCTGGCTCCAGTTTTGGCAGGTTTCCTTGCTGTTCCCCTGCCCTCCACATGGGCAAGGCCAACTGATTGATGCTGATTATGTCCTCATGACGCATGGCTGGGTTTTCCTGGACTGACACAGTATTTTTCTAAGGGAACCAAACAGTGAGAAGCCTGCCCTTCTACTGTCAATATGCCTTTATGCTCTCCTCACCCCACCCCAGCCCTGCATCTTCACCACCCGGGGAGATAAGATGGCTCTCCCTCCTTCCATAGGTTATGACTTCCCTTTGAGGCTCTGGGCTTCTGTCATCTGCTGCAGAGCAGTGATGAACAAAAGGTGGAAGTTTACAGCTTACTCTCTGAACAGGGTTTCTTAGAGAATTGCAGAGCACATCCAGAATGTGCAGGGTTACCTGTGCCCCCTACTATCACCACCCCCCCTCTACCCCTACACACCCCCCACCATCATCACCATCACCACCACCCACCCCACTCTGCCCTCCCACACCCCTACTACCATCACCACTACTACCACCAGTAATAACAATCTCCCAGACCACCACCACCAACAATCTCCCATACCATCACCACCACCACCAATAACAACCATCTTCCACACCACCACCATTACCACCACCCACTTCACTCTACACCCCCACACCCTCACCACCACCATCACCACCACCAACAATCCCCCAGACTACCACTCACCACCATCCTTGTCACATCCTCACTACCATCCCCACTCTCATCCCTGCCATCACCAGCTGGTCACCACTACCTTTACCATCATTACCATTACCCTCGTTACCACTACAATCACCATTATAACCAACATCAGCACCATGACCACCACTATCATAATTCCTATCACTGCCTGCCCTTGACCATACCGCCTCAGACTCCCAAGTGTTGGGATTACAGGTGTGAAGGGGAGTGGTCTTGGCCATTTCGGCTTATAGCCACGCCCCGCCATTAGCTAATTATTCCGCTCCCTAATTAGTTGTTACTTAATTAATGGGGCTGGACCACCAGGTCCCAAGAGGTATAAAATGATAGGCCCACGTGGAAAGCGCTCTCTCTGTGGATCACCGACCTGCCTGCTTCTTCAGAGGAGCTCTTTCTGGTATAGTAATCTGTGTGTATTTTGGCCCCTATTAAACTTGTGTGTCTTAAATAAAACTTCCACACAGGTGTGTGCTGCCATGCCTGGATTTGCTGATATTGCTTAGAGTCACTGAGCCTGTGACATGCAGTCATAGCACTGAGACAGGCTGGATAGTGTCCTTCTGGGGAGGCAGGCCGTGCCTAGGCTCAGAATCCTGTGACATTTTCTCAGCAGATGTTGTGTGGCATGACTCTCAGTGTCACACTGATAGTACTTGGTACCTGTATCCCTGTGTCTTGGGATGTCTCTGCTGCCATGTCTATGGTGGCATTGGGCTTTGCTTCAAAAGGTTTTGGTGAAGTCTGTCATAGCAGTCTTATTATTTCTTTTCTTTTTTTCTTTCTTTTTCTTTCCTTTTTTTCTTTTTCTTTTTTTTTTCGAGGCAGGAGGGTCTCTCTTTGTAGCCCTTGCTGTGTCCTGGAACTCTACATAGGCTAGCCTCGAACTCACAGAAATCCCCTGCCTCTGCCTCCTAAGGGCTGAAATTACAGGCGTGCACCACTACTCCTGGCTCATACATATTTTTAACGGATTTTGATCGTATTCATCCGCTGTTACTCCTCTTCTTCCTCCTCCCATTCCCACAGATGCCTCCAAGTGTGGACCCGCCCCTGCCAGGGAGATAGTGTCTGAGGATAGAACAAAACATCAGAAGATCTGCATGCAGCAACCTATCCCAGGTACTCCAAATGTTTGGGCTCAAGATTAGTGCAAGCAAAGCACTTCTCATTTTTATTGTTAAAGCACGAGGTGAAGTTTACAGTTAGCCTAAGCAGTACAAGTCCAGCAAGGTGATACGCCTGGTGCTGTCGTAGCATCTTTGGTCGAAGTGTGAAAAGAGCCATGAATATTTCTCCCAGGTCTTTGTCTTTCCTACAGAGACAATGTAGACAAGCCAGGGAATTCCCTTTATGTTTTGCTTTCATGTATATTTATTTTATTTTTTTCAAGAAAAGGTTTCTCTATGTAGTCCTGCATGTACTGGAGCAGACCAGACTGGCTTTGAACTCAGAAATCTGGCCACTTCTGCCTCCAGAGTGCTGGGATTAAAGGAGTCACCACCACTGCTGGGCTTCAAGTACACTTATTTATCATAGTTTATGCAATTCTTTCAAGTAGGCCATCTCAAGGAAAGAGCATTCTATACCCTGCCTCGTTGTAGTTAACAGTTTACAGCTTTCCTTCTTGTTGTTGTTGTTTTTCTTGTTTGTTTTTGAGACAGGGTTTCTCTGTGTAGCCCTGGCTGTCCTGGAACTCGCCTTGTAGACCAAGCTGGACTTGAACTCACAGAGATCCGTCTGCCTCTGCCTCCCGAGTGCAAGTTCACGGCCTTCTTACACAGGCTCCCACATACAAGGATCTTATTTTGATTATAATTGTGTGGTGTCAGCCGGGCCTGGTGGCACAGGCCTGTCATCCAGCTCCTTGGGAGACCTGGGCCACAGTGTGAGTTCAAGGCCAACCTGGGTAACCTAGAGGCTCTGTGCTGAAAATTGCAAAGGGGTCCAGGACTGTGGCTCTTGAGTAACATTTGTGAGGCTCCGGGTTCAGTCCCCAGTGCCACACAGAGGGAAAATGTAGGGAGTGAGACCCCCACCGTGTGGACTATGTCCATAGGTGGCCTTCACATGCACTGTGTATTTGGATATAAAATGAGGTCATCTAAATAAAACCCTGCCTGTGGTTTGAATACTGTTTATCTGCTCTAAAATTTCCTGTTGAAGGCTAACCCCACCATCAGCCAGGCTTGCCATTCCCATTCCTGCCCTTTGCCTTGTGGTTCCATTTGGACCCTAGGCAGGTTGGATATGGCCACTCCCCATGGTGGTGAGTATGGTGTGTGTGTGTGTGTGTGTGTGTGTGTGTGTGTGTGTGCGTGTGCGATTATCTTCTCTATCAGTTTTTCTCTTCCAAACACACTCACAGGCTCACCTGGCAATACTGTTTTACCAGCTGTCCGGACAACTCTTTATTTTTGTTTTATTGACTGATTGACTGAGTAATTGAGACAAGGTCTCTCTCTATAGCCCTGGATGGCCTGGAACTCAGAGAGATCCACCTGCCTTTGCCTCCCAAGTGCTGGGATTAAAGGCGTGTGCTACCACACCAAGCATCTGGGCAGCTCTTAAGAAAATGGGTCATTGGCACTAGAGGGTCGTTAAGAACACTTGCTGCTCTTGCAGAGGGGCCTCGATTTGATTCCCAGCATCCAAAGAATGGCCCACAGCCACCCATTAACTCCAGTTCCAAGGAATCCATTGTCAACTGACCTCTGTGGGCACATATGGTGCACATATACTCATGTGAGGAAAACAAAATAAGTCGAACACACACACAGTGGAAACTAAGGTACCACACAATATAAAAGCCATGGGCTGTTTCAGCACCCTGAAAGGAAATGTCCTTCACCACAGTGTAGCCAAGGCTGCTGGCCTTTTGGCTTTCTCAACCAAATCTAGGTAAGGGCTGCATTACTGCCCGGTGGGCTCTGTGAAAGAGAAAGGACCACCTCCCATGTGTGGCCTCCTGTGCATATGGTTGTTGTTACCTCCAACCTAAGGTGAAAAATAAATCATGTTTTCCCTGAGCTGGAGAGATGGCTCAGTGGTTAAAAGCACTAGCTGCTCTTGCAGAGGATCTGGGTTCAGTTCCCAGCACCCACATGGCAGTATCAGCTCAGGGAATCCAATTCCCTCTTCTGGTCTCTGTGGACACTAAGCATGCACGTGGTATGCGGGCATACATGCGGGCAACACACTCATATACATAACACAAAATATAAAACAAAATAAAGAGCTGAGTTCGTGTCCCCAGCACTCACGTAGAAAGCTGGGTGTGGCAACACTCCCTTGTATTCTGAGCACTGGAGAGGTGCAGACAAGAGGATAGTCTAGGGGAATACAAAAGCTTCTGCTTCAATGAGAGACCTAGTCTGGTGGTTTTTGCTGAAAGACTACATTTCCCAGCTTCCCTTGCAGACTATGGAAGCTCTTTCCACCCCTGTTAGGGCCCTGCACCACATTTTCTTCTGTAGGCATTTTAGTCAATGGGTGACGAAATGCTTCTTTGACCATGAATAAACATGATCCGGCCTAAGGTCAGATCAAGCCTCCATCTGCCTTCAGTATCTCCATGTAGGAGCCAGTCATAATAAGCTAAATATGAACAGATCACCCAAAGGAAGTTCTTTACTTCCAACCATTATCCCCTGCCAGAGTAGAACTCAGCTGTCGATAAATTTAATGGAGGCCTGAGTCTCAGTGGTTTACCCTGAAGCAACACTGAGATTACCTGAGCACCACCCAGGAACAGACCATCCAAAGGAAATGCCTAACGTTCCAACTGCTGTAGATAGGACCACCTGCCAGCACACACTCACCATCAGGACACCCCAAGACTAAATGTCAGTCAATCAGGGGTCCTCCTCACCCCCACCTTTACTACTACAAAAACCCAACTCTAACTAAGCCTGGGACTCTCCCATTTATTCCAATATGTTGAACATGCAGAGAGACTTCGCGGATTTGGGCATAACACTCCATAGTTGTTTTTTAGTAATCTAACATCGTCAAACAACTCAAGCCATGTGCAATCAACGAAGACACCTGCTCTAGCACGTGTGTCCACACGCCTAAAAGTAATAAACAAAAACCGAAAAACTGCTCTAGGGCCAAAAATGAAACTGTGAGTTTTCAGTGTGAGTGCCGCTGGCTCAGGAACACAGCCAGCCTGCTCTGGGTGCCATGTCCCACCATAGAAGAGGGTACATGAGCATGTATAGTCACAGAAGAGTGGACTGTCAGGACATTTACTGGCTATGTTGGTGGGAGCGTCAAGTAGGTGGCTCACGGCCAAGTGGGAAGTCTCTGTAGGTTCAGGATGTGGCTGTAGATGTCCTTTGAGCAAGGGCTGGTGGAGGCTGAAGGGCAGTTACACTGAGGGACACATTCTGTGATGCACATCTACTAAACAGGAGACAGATAAGTCCGGCACGACTGTTTAGTTAGATGACTACAGATAACTGACTCAGGACAGTCAAGAGCAGGCAGTCTGCAGGGCCTTCAATAGGGAGGGATGCAACTACCTCAGAGAATTATGGTGCACAGAAGCCTCTGACAGGAGCATGCCCTGGGTAAAGATTCACCCCACCAAGGTCACACAGCCTTTGACCACCTGGAGAGCAGCAGTGATCCCCACCCCACTGCAGACTGGGTTTCTCTGTAGTCCTGGCTGTTCTGAAACTACCTCTGTAGACCAGGTTGGGCTCGAACTCAGAGATTTACCTATGCCTGCCTTCTTGAGTGCTGGGATTAAACACGTGTGCCACCACTACCTGGCATCTTATATTTCTATCTTGGCAGTACTGGGATTAAACCAAGAGACTTACTCACACATGCCAGGCCCATGCTCTACTACTGAGCTATATCCTCTACTCTTTTAATTTGATTATGTGCATTGGTGAGAGGGTGTCAGATCCCCTGGAAATGGAGTTACAGACAGTTGTGAGCTGCCATGTGAGTGCTGGGAATTGGATCTAGGTCCTCTACAAGGGGATCTCTCCATTGCACCTCCAAAAACAGTTTTCTATTGAGACAGGTTTTACTAAATTGCCCAGGCTGGACCTTCACTGAGCTTGTAGCCCAGGAAGGCCTTGGAAATTTGGTTCTCCTGCTTCAGCTTCCTTGGTTGCTGGGAAGGCCTGGCTATGAGACCCACCTTGACTTGGATTTTTGATGAAGGGATTTTGCTGACAGCACACTGTATGTTCTGAATGTAAATCTGATATCCGGGTTATTTTTGTCTGGCCCTTTTTAACACCCAACCCTGAACTCTAAAGTAAATGGAGATTTTCTCACAGGTGTGGTGGCCAAAAGTCGGAGTTCAAAGGATTAGCAGGGTGGTGTATTTTGGTTTGTAGACACTCCTTCTCCTTGTTTCTTCATCTTGTGTGCCCCTAG
>JAQHUG010000146.1:5070829-5086534 GCA_028555095.1 Dicrostonyx torquatus | reverse complement strand
GAGGTCCATCTTCTTTGACAGGTATGCTACAGGTGCAAAAGAAGGTCCCAGTTGATGTCCTAGGACCCCAAGGGCATATCTCTTCTTCTCTGCTACATAAAGAGAAAATGGGTGAGTTAAATCTGGAAGATGAAGAGCTGGAGCCTGGATAAGGGCCTGGTAGAGTCTCTGGAAGGGTTTAGTAACAGGATGAGGAAGGGGCTCATGCAGAGAGCCAAGAGCTGCCTCATATAAGGGGTGGACGAGGAGAGAAAAAGAGGGGATCCAGGAACGCAGGAAGCCAGCTACTCCTTAGAACAATAAAACCTCTTCTTTTTTGGAAGGAACTGCAAGAGACTGAATTAGTTTTTTTCTGTCTAGAGTAATAGCCTTTTGGGTTGAGGTTATAGTTAATCCCAAATAAATGACCTGAGGGGTAGATAGTTGGGCCTTAGAAGGTGAGACTCTATAGCCCCTTTTGGATAAGAAATTTAAAAGAGCGGAGATATCGGTTTTGCTGATCTCCAATGATGGGCTGCAAAGTAAAATGTCATTCACATACTGTATGAGCTTAGATTTAGGGAGAGACAGTGAGAGCAGGTCAGAAGCTAAAGCCTGGCCAAACAGGTGTGGGCTGTCCCGGAATCCCTGGGGAAGGACAGTCCAGGTGAGCTGTGTGGAGAAGTGAGTATCAGGATCAGTCCAGGTGAAGGCAAAGATATTTTGAGATTGAGGGGTGAGAGGAATAGCGAAAAAAATCATCCTTGAGGTCCAGAACTGAGAAATGGGATGTTCCTGGAGGGATATTGGATAGAAGGGTGAGAGGATTAGGGACTACTGGATGGAGAGGAACCACTGCAGAGTTAATGAGCCAGAGGTCTTGAACCAGAAAATAGGTTCCATTAGATTTTTAAACAGCAAGTATAGGGGTGTTAAAGGGAGAAGAGGTGGGGCAAAGTAGCTTTTTCCTTAAAAGGTCAGAAATAATAGGCTTAAGTCCCTTAAGGCTCTGGGGGGGGGGTTACTGAGCTTGGGTAATGTACTTAGTGGGGTCTTGTAATTGGATAACAATGGGGGAATGGTGTTTAGCAACGGAGGGGTTTTGGGTGTCCCAGACTTGGGGGTCTACCTGGGAGGCTGGTAGAAGGAAAGACACATTAGGGTTGGGAGGTTGGGAAGCTAGGAGAAGGAGGAGTAGAGCTCCTGGCGAGTCTGGGGTAAGGTAAATGGGAGGAGCAAAAGAAATGGAAGCTCCTACCTTTACTAAAAAGTCCCTTCCCATGAGAGGTACTGGGCAGGTTGGCATAACTAAAAATGAATGAGTGAGATAAATATCCCTAAACACACAGTTAAATGGTAGGGTCTGCTGAGGTAGATAAGGCTGTCCCCCTACCCTGACAATAGGGAAACTAGAAGGAGAGGTAGATCCCCAGAACTCCCTCAGTATGGAGTATGTGGCTCTGGTGTCCAAGAGAAAGGAGATGGGCTGTCCTGATACCGCGTTGTTTACCCGTGGCTCCCTGTTACAGATGACAGTTGTGGTCGGATCAAAGGAGCTCGTGCAGCCTCAGTCGTCCATGGCCAGACCTAGAAGGTCAACTTGGGAATGTTCTGGGTCCAATGTCTCCATGCCACTATGTGCACAAGGACAATCTACTGCCCAATGACCTTCCCTAGGACACCTTGGACAAGGTCTCTTTGGACTAAGATGAGGATTAGGGCATGCTTGGGCTCAGTGACCGGTTTTTACCACATTTGAAACTTGGGGAGAGGGATCAGCCCAGACAGCATAGATCTGGCGGTTTGTTACCTCGGCTGGCCGGGAGGCTATGGTTAACATGTGACAGTGATTGCGGGCTTTGTCATTTCTCATATGGTACACCTTAAAAGCCAATTCTAGGACTTCTGCCTGTAGGGTCAAGGGGCCTTTCTCCAAACATCTAAGCTTAGCCTTAATGTCAGAATAGCACTGATTAAAAAATGAGTCATGAGTAACTGTCTGCCTTCCGTAGTTTCTGGATCTAAGTTAGTATACTATAACAGAGCTTTTGTGAGGTGTTCCAAAAATGCAGAAGGATTTTCCTTCATATCCTGAATGATCTCTGAGAGCTCTGACTTGAGGGCAGCCTTACGGAGACCTGCCAGGCGGCAAGTCAAAAACTGGTCCCTCGCTAAAATCCCACCCGTAGTATTATAATTGCAGTGCAGCTCTTGCTCTAGGACCACCTCTGCTCCGGGAGAGTGGGAGGCAAGAGTTTGGTGAATCTCGTCTGCATGTAGTCTGGCCTGCTCCCAAACTCGCCTGCGCTCTTCAGAAAGTAGGTTATTAGATAGGATCATATAGATGTCATGAAAGGTGAGATTATAAGATTGGGTAAGATATTGGAATTTTTTTTTTTTTTGGTTTTTCGAGACAGGGTTTCTCTGTGGCTTTGGAGCCTGTCCTGGAACTAGCTCTTGTAGACCAGGCTGGTCTCGAACTCATAGAGATCCGCCTCCCTCTGCCTCCCGAGTGCTGGGATTAAAGGCGTGCGCCACCACCGCCCGGCTCTGGAATTGTTTTATGAAAGTGGTAGAATTAGATGTATAGGAACCCAGTAATTTTTCTATATGGGAAAGTTCTGAGAGTGATAAAGGAACATGTACCCTAATCAATCCATCTACACTGGCCACCTCTCGCAACGGGAGAACTGTAGCGGGCTTGACTTGGTTAAGGTTAGGTTCCATGGCGGCATGTGAACGTGTGAGAGGAGGGGTAAAGGTAGGTGCCAGAGCAGGCAGCGGCTGCCGCAGCCAGGGACTGAAGAGGAAGAATGATTTAGTGGGGCCATTGGAGCAGGTGGGGAGGGGAGAGAAGGAGCTGCAGAGTAAGTAGCAGGAGGTGGTGAGGCAGCTGCAGGAGCTTAAAGAGGCTGGAGTAAGAGCTGGGGCCAAAGGGGCAGGAGCAGAAACTGAGGGAATGGGGGTAGCTTCCCGCTGAGGTCGAAAGGAGGTTCGTTAGCTGGGTCCAGAGTGGAAGTGGGGGGGGGTTCTTCAAGAGCAGATGGCATAGCCAGAAACATGTGAGCAGGTGAACAGTTTACAAGGACAGAGGGCTTAGACTTAGAGCTTAAACAGAAAAAGGCTTGGATGTAGGGAAACTCCTTCCATTTCCCTGTGTGCTGACAATAGTTAGAAAGCTCCCGTAAAATATTGGGATTAAAGGTGCTGTTAGGCGGCCACTTTAGATTACCATCTAAATTGTAACAAGGTCATTTCTTTGAACAAAGGTGGCTAAGTGTGGGAATCTGCAGGTAGGGCATTAAGGCCTGAGGTTTTAGGGCCTCTAAAAGGCACCCCAGCGGGGAGGCTTGGAAGGTTTGCTTCCCATGGTTAAAGCCCTGTAAACCCGCAAAACAGCGAAAAAACCGCAAAACGCGCACCACAAGGCTCCCACAGAAGACGTCTCTTGACTGTGGGGCGGGATGTGAATAAGGGCGACCTTCACAAGACTTGTGTGGGTGTTCCATTCCCTCAAGCCACGAGTGGGAAGGTAAGGCCTGGCTGGATCCAGTTGGTGACCTGAACCCAGAGAGGCCAGAGGCTGCTCTGAGCATCCTCAGAAAAGAAAAAAGGAAAGAAAAAGAAATGGAAAAAAAAGAGAAAGATCCAAGGGACCCTGGGCCCTCAGACATGGGTGGGTTGGCCCTGGGTCCTTCCAAACACAAGTTTAACTAAGGGAAGCAAACCACAGATTAATGCCAGCCAAGGGAACAACCACAGTCTTGAGGACCATGGTTGGGGGCAGTTGTGTCCGTGCCCCCCTCCCCCCGTCGTGCTCCCTCCCCCCTCTAGGAACTCTAGAGTGTTGCCGGGAGCTCAACGGGTCAATTCTTTGGGTTCAAAAAAACGGTTAAGCTGACCAGAATGGGAACATTCACCATTGGAAGTCGGTGTTGTTCAGAGCAGTCATGCTCAGGCATATGGAACACGTGGGTTGTTTTCGAGAAAATCCCCGGTTTTGATTCTGGTCCCAGGAGCTTGGGGCAGATCCTGACCCCAGGATAGGGGCCTGGGGTGGAAAAATCCCCTGGGTTTCGGCACCAAATGAAATGTCCGACTCGAGTGAGAAGAAGACACGAGCTGCAAACAAACCCACTTAGGAGTTTATTAGAGGAGGAAGGTGCTCACAGGCCTGAGGAAACAGTGAACGGAGAGAGGGAGGGGGCAAAGATGGCACGTCCAGCTTTTAAAGCCTGCCTAGCACATGCGCACAGCGGGAAGACGTGCCTGTGTCACACACTGAGAATGGTGGACCCACACCTTGTACATGCGCGCAGGGGGTTTGTGAGTGCGTCACACGCTGATGAGTTAGATGACAGGTGACCCACGCATGTGCAAGGGTTTTAGTTGAATCACACGTGGAGGTAACCACGCATGTGTGCATGTGGGTCACGCAGGCCCTTTGTTCCCAAGGGTCCGCCCACATGTGCCTGCTTTTAGGACCCAGAAGTGCAGCCTTATGGGTGGCTGAATAATTACAACCGTTTACTCTCCTTCTTCCTCTTTTTCCTATCTGCTTTACCAATTTCTCTATATCTCCAGTGTCATGCTTAAATTTCCAGTTAACCACTCAGCTGTTATTACAGGAACTATCATTAAGCATAAAGCCAGAGGTACAAGGATTTCCAAAAGCCCAGGTGGTAAGAAACAATAATGAGTTTGGGGACATTTACAGCCCCAAACTCCAAAAATGCACAAAACAGACTTTAACATAACAGGTTTATCACTGACTGCAGCCATGTCTCCTGGATGTTAAGGTAATACCATGATGCTAAAGAGAACAAGTGCCTTAAGATTTGCTTCAGGTAAAACATTAAGGGGTCTAATAATTCCCCTTTCCAATAATTTCCCCTTCTTTTCCTCCCTCCTCTCCACCATCTTCCATTCCAACACTATATCGTCGTAATCATAAGCTTTCAATATGTCTAAAATTTATTTCTTTTTAAACATTTTTTTCATAAGCTCCAGGGAGCCAACTGGACCTATATAAACAGACCATACTCACCCAGAATAAGTATCATTTAATTCTTCCCTTATCATTCCTGGTCTCAGGAACCCCTGGGAAATTCCCTCCTCCACACCCCCGCCCAAAATACCCTCTATCTTGCATCTTGGGACTCTCCTCCCTTAATCACCGGGATCTAAAATTTTTTCCAGACATAATTTTCTGCCTTTCCAGCATCTTGTGAGGTCCAAGTTGCCAGCCAACCAGTTCCACAGAGATGGGAACAAAGAACAGAGCCCAGAAAAAAACACAATAGTAATCAGCCACCCCAGGACATGGTCAAGCATCTCAACTCTCCAATGCCTATAAAATCAGCAGGAAGCAGTCACGAGAGATCTTAACAACACCCCATTCCCACCTATTAAAGACCCCAAACTCCCCACATTTTTATAATAAACAAAAGGGTGGACTGTAATGATTTCAGCCTCCTAAGGCTGATACTTCTAGGTTCTAGGGGCCATGCATGTGCAGACAAGCCTGTAGGCAGAAGTGCCTAATGGCCCCTGGGAATGTTAAAGTATGACCCATGTGTGGCATGGATCACATTATCCACGTATGACTCAGCTAAGCCCTTGTGCACATGCATGAGCTCTGTCATCTGTATATGACGTAGCCATGTCAGTCCCATGTTCACATGCTCTAGGTGGCCTTTAAAAGCTGGACATGCCATCTTCCTTTCTCCCTCTGCACACTGACTTCCCCAGGCCTGTACATGTATTAGGGTTTGTTGTGTGTTGTGTGTTTTCTTCTCACCTGAGCTAGGTAATTTCAATCACAGCTGGGTGTAGCAGAAAATCTGTTTACACAGTAAAGACATATTTCTGTCTAAGGTGCCTTCTTATTGGTTTAATAAAGAACTACATGGCCAAGAGCTAAGCAGGAGTGATAGGCGGGACTTCCAGACAGAGAGAGGAAACTCCAGGTGAATCTAGGTGCTCCAGAGATCCCAGCCAGTCATGGAATGAATTGGACACGTAGAATGGGTTAGAGGTAAAAATCTATGTGGTAGAATGTAAATGAATAAAAATATGGGCTAATTTAAATTATAAAATAGTTGAAAATAAGCCTCTTATAATTAATAATAAGTCTCTGTCATTATTTGGGAGCTGGCTGGCAGGACAGAGAAAGACTCATTACAGGTGGGCTTGTCGGATGTTGGGCATGGGGAGGGTCATGGAACCCCTGCCTGAGTATTCACAACCAGCTGTAAGCAGTTCTGCCCTAATTGTATGTAGCCTCCGGGAGGAGCTTGAGGATCTAGAGCAGTGTCTTGTTTATTTTTCTGTTGCTGTAATAAACACCCTGACCAAGGCAACATCTAGAAGGAAGAGTTTATTTGAGCTTATGGTTCTATAGAGATTAGTCCATCATGCTTGGAGGCAGAAGCAGGAAACTGAGGGCTCACATTTTCAAATGCAAGAAGCAGAGAGGAAAGCAGGAGAAAGGGTATGGTAGTTTGAATGTAGCTGGCCCCCATAAGCTTATAGAAATTGGCGCGACTAAGAGGTATGTCTTTGTTGGAGTAGGTATGGCTTTGTTGAAGGAAGTATGTCACTGTGGAGGCGGACTTTGTGGTCTCATATTGCTCAAGCCATGCCCAATGTCTTAGTTCACTTCCTGTTGCCTTTGTATCAAGATGTAGAATTCTCAGCTCCTTCTCCAGCACCATATCTGCCTGCACTCCCCCATGTTCTGCCATGATGATAATGGGCTGAACCTATGAACTGTAAGTCACCACAATTTAATGTTATCCTTTATAAGAGTCACCGTGATCATGGTGTCTCTTCACAGCAGTAGAAACCCTAACTAAGGCAAAGGACAAGAGTATATACTCTCAAAGTCCACCCCTGCTGGATGTATCTCCTCCAGCAAGGGTGTGCCTCCTCATAACCTCCCCCAAAGCATAACCAGTGGGGGACCATGTGTTCAAATGCCTGAGCCTATTCAAACCACTAGTGTTGGGGAAAGACCAGAGGTGCAGGGGCTTTATCTACGTGGCCATGGGAAGGCCATCATCCATGCTGGCTGCAAACCTTCCAGGGTGGCTATTCTCAGGTCCTGTCTGCTCCGGCATGGAAGCCTCACCCATTGCTCTGTCAGTAATCTAAACTCACAGGCCTCAGGTTGGACTTTGGTGGAATCTCACTTTGGTTTGTTTCTGGGGCCTTAGGAGGAGGGAGAGCCATTGCTTACATCTCATCCAGGGAAGGAGCTTTAGAAATACCAGTCTGGCCTGGAATTCTTGGTCCTCCTGCCTCAGTCTCCCAAGTTGTGGAGCTGGGCTCAGCCACAGGACCTGATTTCCTTCAGTTGCTTCCTTATCCTGACTCAAATCCAATTGTATGCCTGTGGTACCTGGAGCGGGACTTTGGGAAGAACACAGTCAGGCTGCAGGAAGCAGGTTTCCTTTTTCTGTCATGTGGCAGGACCTTCCTTGTCGCAGTGTGGCTGCCACACTTCTGTTCTGGAGAGACAAGGCATCTATAGTCTGGGCATCTCTCTGCCTTTGGTGTTAGAATTCGTTTATACTGCCGGGCGGTGGTGGCGCACGCATTTAATCCCAGCACTCGGGAGGCAGAGGCAGGCGGATCTCTGTGAGTTCGAGACCAGCCTGGTCTACAAGAGCTAGTTCCAGCGCAGGCTCCAAAGCCACAGAGAAACCCTGTCTCGAAAAACCAAAAAAAAAAAAAAAAAAAAGAATTCGTTTATACCTGAAAGAATTATTGTTATTATTAATATTTGCTTGGTTTTTGTTGGAGTGAGGACAGAAGAACCTGTATAGATTTCCTTGGTGTCTCAGTCCATTTCTGTTGCTGTTAGCTAGTATCAAAGATGGTGGTCATTTACTTGACTCATGGTTCTGGAGGCTGGAGGTCAAGGGGCACGGTGCTGGCTCTCTGTGATCTCTTGTCAGGGGCCCTCAATAGATTGGACATGGGAGAGCATCACGTGGCAAGACAGTGTCAAAGAAAGCTCATAGGTGTTAGGGAGTCACTGCCTTGATAACCGAGTCCACTGCTCTGGAAGCAAACACGGTCCTCATGATCATATGACATTGATATAAATATCAAATAATAACAACCCATCAATTACCTGTCTCCAGACCCCAGGATGGAGGAAGCTGGCATTATGGGAAATGTGTATGACACGTTAGAGCCCAGAGAACAGAGCTCCTCACCACACCCATAGCTCCTCTCCTCACCTATAGGCAACATGGAGCCAGGGTCACCCTGCACTAGGAGGTAGACCTGGGTTGACCCTGCAAGGTCGGCGTGGACCTCCTGTCACGCCCTCCTGGCTCCTCGCTGTGTTGACTGTGCTGACCTGAACTCCTCCTCGTTTGCCTTGAATTTGCATCATCCTGCCTGTGTTTGTGCTCACAGCGTCCTTCGGAGCCGTGGAATTCTCATGACTCCTCTGTAGCCGCATGGGTTGCTCTGAGTCAGGTATTCTCCAACCAGGCTTGGGGACATAACACAATACCAAAATAACAAGGCTCATGCAAATGGGACATGTGAACAGAACAATAGTAAAATGCATCAGCCGAGAGGGTCGGAAGTCACTCTGCTCAGAAAGAGGCTGGAGTCAGGGTGGGAGATGCGGCTCAGCTGGTCGAATGCTTGTTTTAGTGTGCAGGAGGCCTCGGGTCTGATCTCCATCCCGCATGGCTTAAACCAAGTGTGGTGGCACTTCCTGGCAACAGTGGTCGGGAGGTGGAGGCAGGAGGATCAGGAGTCCAAAGTCATTCTCAGCTACATGTAGAGCGTGAAGGCAGCCTGGGATACACAACAATGTGATTCCAAACAAAAGCGGAGAGATAGGCATGGAGCCAGTACCTGTAACTTCAGCTGCTCAGGAAGCAGAGGCAAGAGGATCTCAAATTCAGAGCCAGAATGGGCAACGTAGCCTAACCACAATGTCACAACTGTGTGTGACTTGTTGTTTATCTTTTATGGAGGTTGCTTTGTTTTGTGAAAGGATCTTACTATGTAGCCCTGGCTATCCTGAATTTCACTCTGTAGCCTCAGACTCAGATTCATCTGCCTCTCCCTCCCAAGTGCTGCAATTAAAGGCATATACTTCATACTCGGTTACACTGAATGTTTATGTGGAAATTTAGGTAATTAATGTTTTATTTTTTAATTTCTTTAGATTTTTTTTATTTGTATCTTGTGTGTTTGTGAGTGCTTTGGGTATGTGCCTGGTTCTCTTGAAGGCCAGGCAAAGCTGTCACGTCCTCTAGAACTTGAATTACAGACAGTTGTGAGCCACCATGTGGGTTCTGGGAACCAAACCAGACTGTGTGGTATGGTGTAGCTTGACAAGCTAGAGAGAGAGACCCCTGAAAAGAGCAAACTTTAATTGATAAAATGCTTCCATTAGATTGGCCTGTAGGGAAGTCTGCAGGGGTATTTTCTTAAAATTTTGATTAATGATTGATGTTAGAGGGCCCAGCCCACTGCCCTGTGTTGTATGAGAAAGTAGGCTGAGCAAGCCATGGGGAGCAAGCCAGTAAGCAGCACTCCTCCACGATCTTTGTTTGAGTTTCTGCCTCCAGGTTCCTGCCTCAACTTCCCTCAGTGATGGACTGGGATTGGGACATGTTAACCAAATACACCCTTTCCCAGTTGCTTTTGACCAGCATGTTTAACCATAGCAACAAAAAGCCAACTAGGTCACATGGTGACCCCAGGCTTTGCACCAAAGACCCGCGTCCTAAAGCTCACGCCACCATTCATTTACAGGCTGCGCCATCCTGACCCTCAGCTTGGGCAACTGCAAGGCTCAAGTGGAAGAGGATGGCAAGAGAGAAAACTTCAAGAGGCAGCATGAATCGGGCACCGGGAGCAGCCTCCCCACACCAACCCCTGTCCCAGGGGAAGAAGTTCCTGGGGATGTCTGCCCCGGGTTCGCAGTGTGGCTGTCCCATGCCGCCTGGGGGAGCCCATGGCAGCCTCTTATCAATTCCACTTCCACATTTGGTGTGCATAACCTTTAGCTGATATGGTGGTTCTCCGAGAGGCCACCTTGCCGGCATTCTCCCTGAACCACAGTTTGTTTGTCTTTGTCCTGCGTGCCAGCTCCCTCCTCCCCAACGGGAACCACTTGATTTCTGCAACAGGTACCTGGGGCTCAACTCCCTGGACACCAAATTCTGATGTACAGTTGCACAGCAGTGTCTTTGGGGACCTTTTCAGCTGTGCTTCAGCTGTGGTTACCAGAATGAAGGTCATAGGTGGTCTGGCTGGGGAAGGTCGTAGCCAGAGGTAACCACCCTAGCACTAGATCAGAGGAGCTCAAGGACTGGGACCTTCCTTTCCACGGGGTTAACACAGTCAGGTCAGCCCTGCCTATTGTCTTTAGTCCCATGTATGGCTGCTTAATTCTGTCTCTGGTTCCTGAGAAGCAGAAGTTAGCTTCTTTGTCAAGGCTCTTGTTTCTCCAGGGGCTGAAGCTGCCTAGGGTGATTCTGCCCTTCATCAGGAGTGGCATAGGCACACGTGTGTTTTTCTCAGCCTCCGGGGCCCATCTGTTCTGTCCCTGTATTTATTTCCCAAAGCCAGGGCCCGTGGAGACTCAGCAGTTATCTCCAGGTGATGCTCGTTGGCTGAACTGTACTCTTGGGATCAGGCACATCTGTCTGAAACATGGGCCATATTGCCTGCGTTGGCTGGGATATCTGAGGGGTGGGGACAGTCTCTGGGCCCGAGTTACACAGAGCCCTATCAGTCATATCCTGAAATGCAGCTTTGTTCTGGGAGGGCCTCCTTCCCATTTTCCTTCCTCCCTTCCTCCCTCCTTCCCTTCCTCCCTCTCTTCCTTCTTTCTTCCCTCCCTTCCTCCCTTCCTCCCTCCCTTCCTCCTTCCCTCATTCCTTACCCCTTCTTTCTTTTTTCTTTATTTTCTTTTTTATAGACAGGGTTTTTCTGAGTAGCCCTGGCTGCTGTCCTAGAACTCATTCTATAGACCAGGCTGGCCTCAAACTCAGAGATCCGCCTGCCTCTGCCTCTGAAGTGCTGGGATTAAAGGTGTGTGCCACTACCACCTGGCTCATTTCCTTTTCTTAGACATGTTTAATATGCAAGAAGTTAAGAGTGGAGAGCACATAGCACTCCCTTGTTTCCCCAGGCGCCTCTGTCTGAACTGCCCCCATTTCCTGCTAGACTGGTTTCAAGCTCCATCCTGTCTTAGTTACTGTCCTATTGCTGTGAAGAGACGCCATGAACAAGACAATTTACAGAAGAGTTTATTGGGGCTTATAGTTCCAGAGGGTTAGAGTCTATGACTATCATATCACGAGCATGGTAGCAGGCACGACACTGAAGCAGCCGCTGAGAACTTACCATGTTATCTGCAAGTAGAAGAGAGATAGATAGATGATAGATGGTAGATAGAGAGATGATAGGTTATAGATAGATAATAAATAGATGATAGGTGATAGATGATAGACAGATGTTGGATAGATGATAGATAGATAGATAGATAGATAGATAGATAGATAGATAGATGATAGGTAGACTGATGATGGATAGATAAATAGATGATAGATAATAGATAGATAGAGAGATAGAGAGATAGATAGGAGACAGAGAGATAGACATACACTGGGAATGGTATGGGTTTTTGAAACCTCAAAGCCCACTCCCAGTGACACACTTCCTTCAACAAAGCCATGCTTCTTCCTATTCTTTCCCAAATAGGTTCCCCAACTGGAGCCCAAACATATGAGTCTATGGGGGCCATTGTCATTCAAACCACCAGTCTCCCTCCAGCTGTGCAGTGGGTCAGGCAGATGTTGCTCCTATCTGAGAGATGTCACAAATCACAGTGACTCTCACATTGTTGACTCTCTGGAAGAGCACAGGGCTTAGTCCCTATTGAGTGCCTGTATCCTAAACCTCACTACGGCTTTGTCTTCCGTGCACCCAGAGATGAGTCGGAAGAGGCAGCTCTGTGTCTGTACTCAACCTGCTGCGTCTCTCTCTTTCTCTGTCTCTCCTTATCTCTCTCCCTCCCTCCCTCCCTGCTCCATACTGCAGTCTGTATCTGAGGCCTTGCCACAGGCTCAGCTTCGCTGTTCATGGCCTGAATCACGCAGGGTGAATCATGGGCCTGAGCGTGTCTCCTTTGACCTCCTTTCTCTTCAAGTCTAACCCCATTTCCAGGCATAACCTCTGCCCACAGTTCCACAGAAAAGTTTTAGGACTTCCTGACCAAGTGCTGTGACACACCACTGAGCGGGGGTGGGGGTAAGGTTGTAAAGTCCCCAAACTTGAATTTTGAAACATCGAGGCACCAGTACACCAGTAGTGTGTGTGTGTGTGTGTGTGTGTGTGTGTGTATATACGCACGTACACATGTGGGGATGTATGTAGGATACCACACACCAGGCTTTTAAATTGTACAGTTTGTTTCAATTTCATTTTTAGAATTTATTACTATTTTAAATTTTATTTGTGCATTGGGGAATATACATGGATCACAGCATGAGTGTGAAGCCAGAGGACTTCTACGAGTTGGTTCTCTTCTACCATGCAGGAACTGGGGATCACATTCAGGTCATAGGCTTGGGGGCAAGTGCCTTTACCCGATGAGCTATCAGCCTGAATTCTGTTCTCTTCACAGGTTTGTATCCAATTTATGGTTAGAGTTCGGCTTTTTGTTTTTTCCTACAGTCTCACAGAATGCCTTCCTGGGGAACATAGGTGACAGCATCACCCACGCCCAGGGTACTTCCCCCTTGGGGTCAAGCGGGGTCTGTCACCATCTGGAAAGTCACAGGAAGCCTTTGCTTGATTCAACCCAGGTCTAGTGGGATGCTATCCAAGAATTGTAACGAGCCTGGCTTAACCAGCCTTGGCAGCCTTGCCCTGGAAGGCTGGCCTGGCTACAGACTCGCTTCCTAGAACCAATGATGCAGGCTGTCCTTGTTTGCTCTCTATTGCTGCAGAAATATCACGACCAAAAGCAACCTTGAAGTCCACCATGAAGGGAAGTCAGGGCAGGAACTGAAGCAGAGGTCATGGGAAAATGCTGCTTACTGGCTTGATCCTTGTGATGCACTTAGATTGTTTTCTTTTTAAAGTCTTTGTTAGCATCACCATTATTATTTTATGTGTATGATATTCTGCCTACATGAATGTCTGTGTATCACATGCGTGCAGTGCCTGCAGAAGCCAGAAGAGGGTATTGGATCCCCTGAAACGGAAGTTACAGATGGTTGTGAGCTACCATGTGGGTGCTGGGAATCAAACCTGGGTCCTCTGGAAGAGCAGCCAGTGCTTTTTTTTTTTTTTAATTTGTTTGTTTGTTTGTTTGTTTTTTCGAGACAGGGGACAGGGTTTCTCTGTGGCTTTGGAGCCTGTCCTGGAACTAGCTCTTGTAGACCAGGCTGGTCTCGAACTCACAAAGATCTGCCTGCCTCTGCCTCCCGAGTGCTGGGATTAAAGGCATATGCCACCACTGCCCGGCTTCAGCCAGTGCTCTTAACCATTGAGCCATTGCTCCAATCCTCAGTCAGCTTCCTTATACAACCCAGGTCTACCTGCCCATGACTGACACCACCAGGGCTGGGTTCTCCCACATCAGTCAGTCAAGAGAATGCCTCACAGACTTGTCTACACATTTTCTCAACTGAAGATCCCTCTTCCCAGATGACTCTAGAGGGTCCCCAGAGCTAGCTGCCTGGTCAGGTTCCACTGTGTTCAGCTGCTTGTCCTTGGATGGACTGAATAGGAACTGACCCACCCATGCCCTGTAAAGCCCAAGGGATGATGCCAATGATGATTCTATACGGGACTTTCCAGCATGTTCTGTTGGCAGCTAGAAAGGTTATTTTTTAAAAATGGATTTCCTGTTTATTGCAAGGCTAATACATGTATAGAATGTATTTCAATTTTATTCACCCCTCTAGCTCCTTCTAGATCTTTCCCCATGGCCTTTTCCAACTTTATGTCCTCTTAGAGAGGTCATATTATATGTAAAGTAGCCACCTGCTCCTTCCAGCTCTCCAGGCCTCAACATCCCGTTGCTTTTCGTTGGTCTTCACCTCTGCATCCAGTCACCTTCCAATCCCTTTACCATTTCCCAATTTCTGATCCTTCTCCTCCAGGGTCAGGGGGTCTGGGTTTTTGCATTTCCTACTGTGTGGGCTCCAGACCAGCTTACCCAGTTTGGGCTAAGAGAAGCCCAGGAAACAGACATATTTCCTGCAAAACCTGCAGACCTGGCTCATTTGAGACCCGGCCAAGTCCTTTCTTCTCCAAGTTCTGTTCCAGTCTGTGAGGTGGGGTAGGGTGCAGAGACTGCCCATTTCCAGGCCGAAAGGAAGGGCCATCAAAGTTCCTGCAGATTAGAGCCCACCAGGCTGGTCTTTGAGGCCATGGACACAATGGTTCATGGCCAGGAGCCAATACATCTTGGCTCAAGTCTGGGAGATGGGGGAGGAAACCAGGCATTCTAGTAGCTGGGTACTTCAGTTCCCTCAACCACAAGACACAGCTATTTGTACTATCTCCTCAGAATTGCTCTAGGCACTGGGTCTATGGGACTTCATTCCTAATATCTATTTGCCTGGTATGCACGTGTGTGTGTATGTGTGTATGTATGTGTGTGGTGTACAAAGGTGTGTAAGGGGGTGTGCACCTGTGCATTTGGTTGTAGAGGCCAGAGGTTGGCATCAGTGTTTTCCTCTATGGCTTTCCACCTTATTTTTTAAACCCTCTTGTATTTACTTACTCGTGTGTTTGCACGGACATGCACATGCATTGGCGCATGTGTGGCGGTCTGTCAGAGTGCAACCTGAGGTGTCAGTTCGCCTCTTGTTCCATGTGGGTCCCAGGTATCAAACTTCTCAGGTTTGGTGGAAGAAACCTTCACTCATCAAGCAATGTTCCTGGGCCTCTATTCTATTTACTTACGTGTATGGGTCTTTTGCTTGCATGTGTCTCTGTGCACAGTGCATACATATGTCTGATGCTCTTGAAGGCCAGAAAGTGTCAGAGCCCCTGCAATTGGAGTTGGAGACAGTTGTGAGCTTCCATGTGTGTGCTGGGACTCAAACTCAGGTTCTCTGCAAGACAAGGATATGCTTTTACCCACTGAGTCACCTCTCCAGCTCCTACCTTAGTTTTTGAGGCTGTCTCTCATTGAACTTGGAGCTCACCAATTTGTCTAGACTGGCAGCTAGTGAGCCCCTGGGATCCATCTCTATGCCGCTGGAGCTGGGGTTCCAGATGCCGCACTCCCCTCCTCCCCTGCATTGTCTCCTCTGGGCTGGGGACTGAAATCAGGCTGTCATGTCTCCCAGTTGCCTGTTCATTCCCTGTTGAACTTTATGTCTGCAAAGAGGCAATGGGCAGCATTTCCTTCCTCCTTAGCAGCTCCAAGTGGCAAATCAAGGTCATCGGAGGCAAAGGTGAAGACAGGACATCTCACACAGACTCTTTTCTCCCTTCTTTCTGCCCAGAGTTGCAGACTCCATGGCTAAAATTAGGGAAGCCATTTTGAGAGCAAGTTACACCGTGATACTGACTGAGATGGCGAGCAGGGGTCTGGTCCCTGCTGCCATCGTTGTGTTGAGATGTTTGATATGAAACTGAACCCCAAGCATATCTGTATCTTGAGGCTGCTTTATGCTGTTGCAGCAACTGAATACAAAATTGTTTTTTGAGCCAGGC
>JAQHUG010000146.1:5008556-5070734 GCA_028555095.1 Dicrostonyx torquatus | reverse complement strand
GACCAGCCTGGTCTACAAGAGCTAGTTCCAGCACAGGCTCCAAAGCCACAGAGAAACCCTGTCTCAAAAAACCAAAAAAAAAAAAAAAAAAAAAGAAAAAGAAAAAGAAAAAAAATGTTTTTTGAGACAAGATCTCATGTAGCCCATACCCTCAAATGAGCTATGTAATGGAGGATGACCCTGAGCTTCTGATCCTCCTGGCTCCACCCCAGAGTGCTGGGATCATGGGATTTCAGGCGTGCACCACCTATGCCCAATTTATACTGTGCTAGGGATCAAACCCAGGGCCTTGTACACGCTAGGCAAGTACTTTACCAGCTGAGCCACGTTCTCACCCCCGAACACAAAACTTAACTGATTTAGCACCAAGTAAGTACTCGACACATGGGAGTTATGGTCTCCACCTTTGTTGGACCTTACTGGGTGGGTTTAAGCCAATAGTCACTGCCTGTCCTTCCACACTTGAAGATCTTCTCATCTGGCTCTGGGGTGTCTTCTCACTGGACTATCTTCTCCTTCTGTGGCTACTTCCTCTTCATTTGACCTCTGGCTTGGTGGGTTCCAGCTCTGGGCAGTCCCAGTCTGTTGTCCTTGAAAGCCAGCTCTACCCAGATAGCTCACAAGTGCCTCTGCAAGTTGGCCCTCCTCTGAGCTCCTGACATAGGCAGACACATCTGTAAGCCAGAACCCTCCATTTCTTGCCCTGGCTCTTCCACCAGGTGACCGCTCATACCTAGCAAGCCCTTAACTTCTTCGCGATCTATTTATACTTTGCAGCAAACTCCTTCACTATTACCAAGATCCAGCCACAGCTCCCTACCTCCCAGCCCCATTCCCAGGCACTACAGACTCTCTCTTCTCCCCTGGACCTTCACCATAACCACTCAGAGAACCAGAGTGGTATGAGGAAGAGGTGGGAGAAGTAGCAGCATTGGATATGGCGAACTGAGGGCCCATAGGAGGATAGTGACAGTCACAAGTTCTGGGTGCCCATACAAGTAGGGACTTTCCAGATGTGGCAAAATGTGCTGAGGTGCAGGAAACACCTGCCAGTTTCCAGTGGTGCAGATGAGGGTTGCTGGAGGCAGAAAGACGAGCAGGAGTCCTATCGCGTGCAGGGGCTCCTCAGCTGAGGTTTGTTTTCAGTGGCCAGGGCTGTGGCTTAGTTGGTTGTGACTCACCTGGGGGTAGGAAGTCATATTGGGTACAGGGACTGGAAAGGCCTCAGAGCCCAGGCTCAGCCCCAGGCCCGGGTTCAACTAGGCCATCCTTTCTGGACAATGCCCCCCCCCCCATGTTACCCCAGCTGCCCCAGATGCCAAGCACAGGGAATCAGAGAAGAGTCATCTGGACGTCCTTTCAACAGTCTGTGCTGGGCCTGCAGCAGGTGTTACAGCCACTGAGTTTCCCAGTGAGCGAGGCAGAGGGCTGGGTAGGACACGGGAACCACATACAATTGGGACAAACGGGAACTGAGGTGCAGAAGAGCACACAGCCCGTGTCTCTATCACTGGATACAATGCGAACACAGGCCTCGGGGGCCCTGCTGCTCCCCACTGAAGGCTGTCACCTCTGCTCCCCTGAGCTAGTTGTCAGGGGTGGGGGGTGGGGGACAGGGAGAAGACATTAGCAGAGGTAAATAAGCGTGATGAGGCAAGGATGACGAAGTGACTCACGCTGTGGGTGGCATTGCCAGCCCGGAGCTGCTGCCTCCCTCTCAGCCTCATGTCACCTCTGTGGCTGTCCCAACAGAGCAGCGACTCAGGACAAAAATGCTACCTGCCAAACAAGAGAGACCAACTACCCTGTCCCCAGGACACTTACGGTTTAGTCACGGACAGGCTGGGTGGCTGTTCCTGACTGCAGGAGGCCTGTGTGGCCACAATGGAGTTAGATGGGGAGCAGAAGGGCCTGGAAGGTTCTGGCCACAGTGAGGGGCGATGGGGAGAGATAGCAGAGGCTAGAGAGACATGGTAGCCTGGGAGCCACCAGCCGCTTCGAAAGACTGCACCAGATGTTCTAAAAGAGATGGCGGGAAAGGCCACATCTGATTGCAAATCAGCAGGTTGAGTATATAGAAAAGTAGGTGTGTAGGGTGCACCACCAGTTTCCAGAGGACAGCTGGGCCTTGCCCAGTGCTTGTGTGTCCCCAGCAGAGGGGCCTCGGATTCCCTGGAACTGGAGGTCCAGTCCCGTAGAGTTGCAGAGTGATTTCTCCCTCCTTCTGGGGCCCTTTGGATCTCAGCGCAGTCAAAGATCACAGGGAGACTCTTCCTGGCTGGCACTGATTTTTCTGTGTTATTCTGAGACAGGGTGCCACTATGTGACCCTAGCTGTCCTGGAGCTCATTATGTAGACCAGGATGGCCTCGAACTCACAGAGACCCTCCCGCCTCTGCCTCCGCCCTGTTGGAATTAAAGGCGTGTGCCACCACACCAAACATGCCTGCCTTTATTTGTATCCCTTTACTCACACTCTCAGCGGACCCTGTGGTCACTTGAAGGATTTATTCTTATTAGTGTGAATGTGAATGTATGTGTGGGAAATGCACGAGAGTGCCTGAGGTGGCCAGGAGGGGGCGTTAGATGCTTCGGAGCTGGAGCTGCAGATGGTGGAGTCAACTGAAGTGGGTGCTGGGAACAGACTCAGGTCCTCTCCGAGAGCTGCAAGTGCTCTCACTAGCTGAGCATCTCTCTAGTCCTCCAGGATTACTTTAAAATGCTGCATTTTAACCTGGATTTCTTCTGGAGAAGGTGTTGTTCAGCAAAGGCCCCGCCCTCAGGGCTTTCTCTACCAGCCCCCCCCCCCCACACAAAGCCTCCAAAAGGAGTCCCCTGGCTTTCCTGGCCTCACACACGGAAAGCTCAGAAACACCTCACACACCCCAGGCCCACCTGTGATCAGGCACCTCCGCCACAGTTTCTTCTGTCTTTCCTGGCCGCACACACAGCAGGCAAGTCTGCTGCTGGGTCATGTTCCTATTTTACTTTTTGAGATTTTTTTTTTTTTTTTTAAAAAACATCTTTGGGTGTTTTGCCACATGTATGCCTGTGTACCGTGTGTGCCAAAACCAAAAGAGGGTGTGGATCCCTTGGAACTGCAGCCACCAGCTGGGTACTAGAAACTGAATCCAAGTCTTCTGAGTACTTTTAACCCTTGAGCTTCTCTCCAGCTGCTGCCCCCACCCCCAAAAGGGGAAAAGATCCAAAATGCGTTTTATTCAGCCAACATGAACAACTAGCTTTTGGTAGCAGCAATGAAACCTAATACTGCACAGCCATCCCCTCCCCCCACAACAGACCTCAGACAGGGCCTCTGGATGGGCAGTGGACTCATCTGCACAGCATGGCAGTCAGCCGAGTCCTCACTGAATTACTGGAAACACTGACTACATGGATCCAGAAGACACCCAAGCAAGCCTGCTGTCCAGTGAGGAGGCCCCAGATCGGGGAGCAGATGAGAAGACCAAGTTGGGGCAGGGGCCCAGTTGCCTGGGGATAAGACAGGCATAGAGCTCACAGGGCACACAGGATGAGCACAGGGATCACTGTGGGCTGGGCTTCGGATAGAGCTATTCCCACTACTGAACCACCACCCCTCCTCCTGTGGGCTGTCAGTGTTTGATGTTCTGCATGAATGTTCAGAAGATGAACAGCTGCAGTGTTCCTCATGGATGGGTGGTCATGGGACATCCCTGACTTTTAAAAGATGGGCTGAGTTCTAAGTGCTCAGTATGTTCAAAGCCCTGGTCCCATCCCAAGACTGAACCAATAAAGAGAAAAGGGGGTAACACACCAGCAGCACCCCTTCCCTGCATGTCAGTAATCAAGGCCTCTGGGAAAACCCACCCTGAGGGTACCCTGACCCTGTCATTCCAACCTACAGTAAGAGCCACGTGCTGTGGCCACAGCTGTGTGCTGCCTTGCCACTCCCATGAGTATGTCATAGAAGCCCCCTCCCCTCCCAGAGGCACCCACCTGCCCACTGTGCTGTTTCAATGACATCTGCCAGCCCCACCCATAACACGGGAGTGACCCACGCCCAGTTTACCATGAGTCATTACAAAGGCTCTGGTGAAAAGACAACACAGACAACAGGGTCTGCTGTGCTGTCCATTATATTTAGAAGTCTACAAATTGGATCTTTTAAGAAAGATTCACAAAATAGTCATCTGAAATCACATTTTAGTTCATCAAATTTCAAATATATTTTACTGTGCTGAACAATATATTCTGGTGCTGTCTAAAACACAGCCAAAATGACTATTGATTTACATTTATCCTGTAACTTTTGGAACATCAAGGTCAAGATAAAAAATATTAACAAAATCACCCAATTATAATTACCATTTCCCCGAATCTGAGCTGATCCTGAAGCCACATGGCCTCCTTGGTTGATTTCTAGGTGTACTGGGAGCCCTTCGCTGGCCCTGCAACACCTGTCACCAAGTCACAATGAACTCCCTTGGCATTGTGGAAGCTCAGGTTTGTTAAAGAGAACTGACTGGGGATCATTTTTAAGTGTAGAGAATGTACAAAATAATTTACAAAGTGACAGATGGCTTTAAGTGTTGTTTGAAATCTTGCTGTGTGAGGGACACAGGAAGCAATCTGTCAGTGAGAGGCCGGGCACTTCTGGTCTGGTTTTTGTTGCGTCTTTGCAGAGAGAAGCATGGCCCATCCAGCACCAGCTAGCTCTGGCAGCCTGTGGAGACTCTCAGGTGCCCCAGGGGAAGGCTCCCAGTCCTAGCGGCAGTGGGAGGAGCCCGCAGCTCAGGCTCCCAGCTCTTGGAACTGAAGATTCCACAAAGATAAAGCCTGGATCTGCTGACTGACAAAGAGCTACGCTAAACCAGAAATGAAAGCAGAGCTCCACTACATAGAAATGGGGTGCCTCAAAGGAAAGGCGCACACTCGGAGTGTTCAGAAGCCTGGCCAACCAGCAGGACTTGCCTGCACAGCAGCTGGGGCTTCGGTGCAGCCAGATGTGGTCCCAGGTCCGTCTGAAGTGGAGTTTTACCAGGTTAGGCACAGCCTGGCACAAGGATTAAGATCCATAGCGATCCTAGAGAGAACCAGACCAACATTTACTCCAATACACTGCATCTGTCTCCTCCTGTGCATGTACCCCAAGGCCGCTGTTGTGGTCACCCAGCTCTTGGCACTAGCCACAGCCTCGGCACAGAGAGTAGATGAGTGTTGCCAGCACAGCTTCAGCATCTCTATGGCAGAAGGTGAGTGGGGTTTGGAGCCCTGCCTGGATTACACCTTACCTGAGCTGCCCAAGGAAGGTCTAGAGCTCCGGGCTGTACTAAGGATTGCAAGGCAGGAGCCAGAACCGAGGGACTGTCTCAAGTCTGAAACCTCGATTTTGGTCCCTGTGCATCTTACAGAGGTTTAGTCTTTGCCTCTGTTTCTTTACTTATAAATGAAGGACAGGAGTGGGAGTACTCTAAAAACAAGATGATCACCCACAAAGCAGGGACAGTGACTGCCAGGAGGACTAGGGCCAGGGGGACCTGAGAGGGAGGAGAGCCTCTGCAGCCTTAGGCTTGTTCCATGGAGGGCTTTCCTCACATTTCCACCGAGGCCGTAGCAGTGTCTGTCTGCAGACTAAGCCTCCATGGACTGGGTGGCAGCGTCGACCCAGTCTACTCCAGGCCACATTTCACCCAACAGGAAGCTTCCAAAATGACTGCACTTAAGCAAGCCATTCACATGCTTAGAGAAGTCCTCACTGTCATAACAAACAGGCTCCTTTTCCTTATTGTATATTAAGTGAATTAAGTCCAACACAGAAAGATAAATATTTCCACAGATACATAAAAATATGTATGTGTAAAGTATGAGCAAAACTGTCCAGGGGACTAAGAGGACCAACTTGGGAGGGCACGAGCGAAGGGCAGAGGTATGGAGGAAATACGCATCAAGTCAATTCTATATATTTGGAAATGTCCTTAGGTAACCCGGGACCAGAGTATAGAGTAATACAAATAAAACTCAAAGAGAGCGTGAAGAACAGTGCAATGTTCAATGCGCGGAACAAGTAAGTTAGATAAGCATGATTTCACCCCACAGCAAATGGCTTCTGGAGAATTTGCAGTTTCAGAGAGCCACACAGAACATGCCACTGAGAAATGGAGAACATACAGTCACGCAGCAATAGGATTCCCTCTTCATTTAAAAAGATATGCAGCCACAGACATTGGTGGCACACACCTCTAATCCCAGCACTTGGGAGGCAGAGGCAGGCAGATCTCTGTGAGTTAGAGGCCAGCCTGGGCTACAGAGCGAGTTCCAGGACAGCCAGGACTTCATAGTCTAGAACTAAAACAAAACACAGCAGAATATTACAGGGTTATCCCAGAGCAGGGAGATGGTGGACAGTTTTCAGCTTAGGAATTCCCTCTTCTGTGGGGCTAGGAGATGGCTCAGCAGTTTATATCAATTGTTGATCTTGCAGGAGATCTGAGTTTAATTCTGGCACCCACATGGCAGTTCATAACCATCTGTAACTACAGTTCTGGGGATCCAATCCCTTCTGTACAGCAAGGCATGCAGACATAAGTACATACATGCAGGCAAAATATGCAGACCTATAAAATAAAATCTAATTTTTTTTTAAAAAAAGAATTCTCCATTCTAAACTCAGAACTGGGGAATTAAATGAATCCCAGTAAGAACTTAGAAAATGCTGCCCTGAGGCAGGGTCTCAGCCCAGGCAGGTCTGGACCTCAAGATCTTTCTGTCTCAGGGTTAATCTGCAGCACAGCATCACGCTCACAGCTACAGCCCAGTCCCCTGGGAGCCTCATGGAGCTTCACTCACCTGAATGGATGTCATGACTCCATTGGCAAAGACAGAGAGTTTTCCAGCAACGGATCGCACGCCTTGCTTGAACTGCGCCATGTCTGGGGCGTTGGGCAGCACGTTTGAGAGGTTGTAGTTTCCTGCACACAGAGAGATGCCAACTCGCCCCTCTTCTAAGGACATGTGTAGCTCTGTGAACCCACTCTGCCTCTGCTGTCACCTCCCAAGCTACAACTGTGTCTGCAAAGATGATCACGCAGTGGGGAGGGCTCAGAAGGAAGTACGAGTTCCACCACAGCAAGGTGGACACAGCACTCTGTGCAGTGGCTCTCAAGGCTCCAATGGAATCAGACATATTATAGCCAGCAGTGACCATGGGGAACTGGAGGTACTGGGAAGGCCTGTGGCTCCTGTGCTGGGCAGCAGGCATGCTCCAGGCATGGAGGGTATCATTCATTCAACACCCCTGTGTCAAGGGCCAAGAGCACAGAAAAGAGCGGATGGGTCCTGCCGTAGTCAGGTCATCAGGTACCTCATTCCTGCTGTGGGTGAGGTACAAGCATGGGGAGGTCTGTGGAGTCCCCACAGGCCCAGGACGGCTGGCTGGAGGGAGAACTGAGGAGGCAGGGGCCAGGCTGAAAGCTGGTGACTAGGCGCGAGTGCAGGGTACCAGCCCACGAGCAAGGGCTCAGCAGTGTGCTAGCTGCTTTGGCAGAGAAGAGGCCAGTAGGCAGCTGGGGATGAACAACAGACACAACACACACAGAAAGGCCTGGACCATGGGAGTGGCTGCAGACAGAAGAACCTGGGGACACCCAGAACTCAGGGCTCTGCCCTCCCACCCTTCAGGGGAGTCATGGATCTTCTTTAATGGGCTATTTATGGACCAAATTCTCAGAAATGAAGACAAATCAAGAGAAAAGTCCAAGATCCTCCACAAGCATGCATGAGCAAGGACATGTACACACACAAACACACACACACATGTGCCTGTGTATACATGCACACACACATGCATGCTAAAAACACCAAGGAATAAGCTGGGCCCTGAACTTTTTTCTAACATGGCTATCATATACCTCCCTCTCCTCTGGTATCTGTGGTCCTAAGCACCCCATCCCTTCTCAGATGACCCAGTCCACATACTCACTGGCCCTGTTCACAGAAGCGGCCACAAGCCTTGCTGTGACAGGATAGCTTTGGTACTCACACATGCTTCTCACTCAATCCTTCCATCTTCTCTAGCAGGAATCAGCCCTGAGTACCACTCCATCAAGGATCTACTTCACAGGAGGTGCATGGACCAGCAACTCCAGATTGCTTTCTCTGACACATGGTAGTGATCACGATGAGCCAACGGGATTGCTTCTAACATTAGCTTAGGCTCTTTGCTGAAGTGCACACCAAAGAATGAGTCCTTGGTAAGGCTGTCCAGCCAGCTCAGGAGGGTGGTGAGGTTTCAGATGGGCTCAGTAGCCGGAGAGGGGAGGGGGAAAGGAGCAAGCTCTGCTCAAGGCAGATCACCAGCCATAGTTAGGGGGTGGCCTGACACTCCAGGGAGCAATTCACAAAGGCCCTCCTCAGGCTGCTATGGCCCCAGTATCAGAGTTCAGGGGACCTTTGTTTGGTGCTGGGGCAGGAGGCAAGCTTGAGCCAGTCATGCTCTGTAACAATGTGAGGGGCGGAAGGGTGTGTTTGCTTCAAAGAGCTTTCTTTTCTTTTTCTCTTGTGTGTGTGTTTAAACAAACAATCATGTTCACAGTAAATGTTCCAAGAAATTAAATTAAAAAAGCATGTGGATATTTCAACAACCTGGGTCTTGGGACTGGCCTGCCTTAGTCTTGGAGCTGGCTCCGAGATAACTAGCCAGCACTGACAGGGTAGGAGCTCTGCTGGCAGACCTCAGTGGGGATGCAGCCCTTTTGCTAGGGGTGTGTCACATCACAGCGGGAAGCGCCTGACAAAAGGCCAGGATGTGAAGGTCAGACGTGAAAAGGTGGCAGACTGCCCGCTAAACACTTGCTGGACAGTGGCTGACCAACAACAGACCCTGCACCTGCAGTCAGGAAGGATGGGCACAGGTGCCACGGTCCTGCCTGGCCCTGTCAGGCAGCACACCTACAAGGCTGGCCCACCTGTCTCTCTGAACACGGTTGCCTACCTGCCAGCCACTGTACCAGCACATACCAGCTTAGAATGGCTCTCCCCACTTAAGCCAGCAAGCTGGCAGTGCCACTGTATCTGAGGGCCATAATGATGACACATGCCCGAATCTCCACACAGAAAGTTCCAGACAGTTGAGATGAACCCTACACTTTCTCTGTTGAAGCCTCATCCACTCCATATGTCTCAAAGGCAGTGTGGCTGCCAGGATGATCACCCCACACCAACACTCAGGCCTTCTGTCGGCCAAAGCCAGTCTGATTGTGAAGTAAATGATGCAAACCAGCATGCGGAGACCTCAGCCTGCAGCACTGGCTCCAAGGACCCCTTCTTGGTTCTTTTCCTAAAATGACCTCAGAAGCTGCTGCCATTTCATGCTCGCCCTGTGGCCTGGTGGAGGCCGTGTGGGGTACTCATGCAGGCAGGCCTTCTGGGACAGCGAGTGCACAGGCAAAAGCGGGAGGCATAGCTCTGGGTGGGCAGTGAAGGGCCTGCTCTGGGGCTCACATCTGGGCGCATGGTTAGACTCCAGCTCCAGGATGAGCAGACACCTCGTGCAGGATGTAGAGGGGCAGCAGAGACAGGCTCTTCCTCCCCACTCACACACTCCCAAGCTTCAGTGGATCTTCCCTAAAGAGCTGCCCACTCCTCAATGCCTGAGTGTCCTGAGGGCTGAGGGGCCTGAGGTGACTCCTGGGTGCAGGACCCCAAGTGGTTGGTACCTTACACAGTATCTCAGGTCCAACTCCTCCACAGGCAGGAGACAGATGCTAACAATGACCCTAGCTAGTGAGTGGTGGGCACCTCGCAGGAGCCTCCTGCCTCCTATATTCACAATGTTCTGGATACAAACTGGCAGGTGACAAGGGTGCTATGGCATAAACTTCATGATGTGGTCTCCTCTCATAGGACCCCTGGAAGGACAGCTTCAGATCTCTCTGCTCACACAGGGGCAAAGGTGATGGGGCATGGGATCTTGGCAAGGGA
Organism: Dicrostonyx torquatus; assembly: GCA_028555095.1. NCBI lineage: Eukaryota > Metazoa > Chordata > Mammalia > Rodentia > Cricetidae > Dicrostonyx > Dicrostonyx torquatus. Next base: position 5,060,775 of record JAQHUG010000146.1, on the reverse strand, counting down.
AAGGTCCTATGGCATCGCATGTGCTGGGAGCCCCATGAGCCCCTCACCTGCTGGCTGTTTCCTCTGTTCATCGAAAAGATCTGCGGAGCTTATGGAGGAACTGGTAGAGAGCCTCTCCAGCCGCGCCCGGGTCTCAAACTAGAAGAAAAAGGCAGAGTTAGACTCTAAGAGCTGCTGAAGAGAACTGGAATGAGTCTGCTCCCCTTGGCTACTCCCGTGTCACTCCCACAGGCCCTGGAGGTGGAGCAAAGGGTGTGCTCTGCAGTGGAGTAGGTCACGGCTGTGCAGGGCATCATTCCACATCACTGTCAATGAGGTCAGGATGAGGGGCAGCCAGAGCTCAGGTACTGTTCTCAGCCACCCTAAACCCCTCAGTTCTTGGCACACAGCTTAGCCCATCAACTTGAAGTCCTTCAAATTTGTGTGTGTTCATGTGTGCACATGTATGTGTGTATGTGTATGTGTGTATGTGTGGTACTGGGGATAGAACCTAGGGCCTTGAGTATGCCAAGTAGGCATCCTTGCAAGAGTGTGCCCCAGCTCAGTAACAAATTTAAAGTAAAGCCCAGTTGAAGAGCAGGGGCCCCTCTGCAATGAGGCCTCTGCTAAGAGACAAATCAGCATGCCTGAGTTCTGGCCCCACCAGCCCTTCTGCACTTGAGCACTAGAGGGGCCCCAGCTTAGCCAGATTCCTGGATGAATGTGTTCATTTCTGAGGCAGGTGACAGCTGGCTAATGAAGCTGTCACCCACAAACATTTCCAGGCTCCATTTAACTATGTTAAACTGATCAAAAGCAACTACTGCTACATAAAAACCTGAATTTACTCAAAAGCTACTGACTGATGGCCACTCTCCAGAGAGGCGGAAGAGCAATGAGACAGGGCCCCCGACTCCACAACTGCCCAGGGTGCTCAGGCAGGCCTAGGCTCTGGTCCTGGATTCTACATTATTGTCTGGGGGCCTCTTCTTCCTCAGCAGCCCATCCTCTCATGGTCCCCACAGTTTCTTTCCTGGTTCTCGGGGCTCCTGTGGGAGCTTCCTGCACCCTTACATCTGCCTGGGCTTGTCTTCCAAAGTACATGTCTGAGGAAATGGCCTTGACATTGCCAAACTTCTTCTGGGCTTCATCCGTGTTGTCAACAGGCTCATAGTCCGGCTTCCGGCGAGTACTAGGCCTAGAGCGAGAAACAGCCAGGGTCACACCAAGGGCGGTGAAGCAAACCCAGTTCACACTTCAACTTCTGTGGAGTCTCCTATCTCAGCTGTGTTAGACGACGCTGCCCAAACTGTGTGAGCGCAGAAGGACAACACTGGCAACACAGAGTGTAATGCACAGGGTAACAGGACATCCAATTACCGGGGCAACCTTGAGGCACATGTCCAAGGTTCCTTGGTGTGGACAGTAAATGATGGGCTCCTGCTTCAACAGGAGAGCTGTGGAGGCAGAGGGGAGGCTACTGAGTTCAGAGTTCAGAGGCAAGGCCAGTTACTGGATGAATAGTCCACATGGGATGATACAAAAAGAATAGCGGGATGGGGGCTAAGGACAGAGCAAGGGACTTGGCAGCAACAGAATGTCCTGGGCCTTGTTCTTAGTGGTCACTACATGACTGTGTGCTAGTCAAGACTATGAAAACTGTGCTGGGTGTGGTGGCATGAGCAGCAATCTGAGGCTGTCAAGTCTGAGGCTAGCCTGGGTAACCCAGGGAAACTGCCTTAAAATAAAACAATAAAATTAGATTCCAAAGACCACATGTGTAGTTCAATGCAGTGTGCCTGCCAAACACGCTTCAGGCGCTGGGTCTAACTCCCAGCAGCATACTCGACACCCCATAGACAGCACCCACACACTCATACATGTGCACACTCGGTGCGGGAGACTTGTCTGTTTCTGTCAATCATGTTTTAAATAAATGCTGATTGGCCAGGTAGGAAGTATAGGCAGGTCAACCAGACAGGAAGTAGAGGCAGGGCAATGAGAACCTCTGGGAAGCAGGAAACTTCCCGGGAATTCCTGTGCAGATCACCAAGGAGGCAACAATGTAAGCTGCCCAGCTGAGAAAAGGTACCAGCCATGTGCCTGGCATGGATGGGAACAATGGGTTAATATAACTTATGGGAGCTAGTAAGAAGCCTGAGATAATGGGCCAATCAGTTAATAACCTAATATAGACTCTCTGTGTGATTTTCTTTGGGACTTGCTGGCTGTGGGGTACTGGGCAGGACAGTAACCCCAACAAGCCGGCCCTCATGATACACACACTCTCCCACATATCCTTAGGCCACACATACACACACATGTATACACACTCGCACATAGCACTCCCCACATGCACACATATATATACCCAGAAACATACCCCAGATTCTCTCTCTCTCTCTCTCTCTCTCACACACACACACACACACACACACACTAGACCAAATTGCAGAGCTGTTCCCTAGGAAACAGGGACTCCTACAGTTTACAAATAGTCTTCACTTGCTTTTTTTTTTTTTTTTTTGAGGAAAACAGACAGTACATATTTCTTTACTTACAAATAGTCTTCACATGGGGGAAGGTGACTCATTCATGAGCCAGGTCAGACACACGAACTGCTAACCCCTAAGGAATCAGCCCTCACACCTGCTTTCTAATGGCCACAGTTGTTTCTGGAATGTGCCTGGAATACACAGCCACATCCTAAAGCAGCATGGGACACTTGGGACACATGTATCACCCTCTGGTCCTATGACAGAAGCCCCTGGCTGCCCAGCCTGCAGCTCCCACCTGTCTGAAGAACTGGTGCTTTGCATGGCAGGCTCGAGGTCTCTGCTGCTGTCCTTCTTCCAGTAGGAATCGGCACTGTCATCCCAGCTAGAAAAGGAGCTGCCTCTTAACTCCATGGGGTCATCAAAGTACCTGCTAGAACAAGAGGAGACAGTGACTAGGAAGTACTAAGGATGCTCACTCCCATCGGGTCTCTTGCTTTTGGGTATGGGGAACTGACTTCCCTGCCCAGTCATGTGCTCAGATGAAGGGCAGACATGACACTAGATGTGGCAATGAACATGAGCTGGCATGAGGCGTCCATTTCCAAGGTTCTCCCAGCAGCTGTGCTCCCGCTGACCTCGCTCTCTGAGGGCTTCAGGGAAGAGGGGTCCCTCTGTTGTAGCCTCAGGCTGCTGACATTGCCACTCCCTTGGACAGTTGTGATGCCATAGGGTAGAGTCCAGAGGCTGGTTGACCCCGCAGAAGCACATGGCGGGGTGTGGGGGGACCTAGATAGGAAGGGGCTGGGATACTCAGGTTCTTCTCAATAATGGTACTCAGTGTTCTGGAGATCACTACACCAAAACATGAACATTCTTCATCTGTGTGAGTGAAACCTTATCTGGACTGGAGGGGCACTGGGTGACTTTAAATTGCAAAACAAGATGACATCTGTGTGGGTGCCCTGAGCAGTCCACACATGGGTCTTCCCAACTCTTCACTCATCCACAAGAGCCTCTCTATGCTCTGGCACCCTGTAGGGGATACCTAGTAACTAGTGGCAGGCAACACTCTATGCCAGCCAGCCTGCGCAGCCATCAGGCCCATGCCAGGACTCAGCAGCTCTCCCCATTGCTGACCTTCACCCAGCATGGGCTATGATTTCTGGGTTCATTTTCTCCAGGAGCTTTTCCTTCATGCTGGTCCTCACACTGCACCTTCCTCCCCTCTGAACACACTGCCACAGGTCCCCGGGGAAAAGCCTTTAGCAGCTAGCACACTGTCCTGTCGCCAGTCACGTCCCCCACCAAAGGCCATTTGGACTCCATGGGGCTCAGCAAACAGTCCAGTTTCATTATTCTGAATGCGGTATTATAACAATGCATCATTTATAATCTGGAAATAATAGAATCCACTATAAAATCTGTCCCCTTGCTTAACAGAAACAGCACTCTTCCATAATTCATAATATGCAAGTTCTAATGGCTGATGAATAATTTGGAAGCAGTAAAAGCACTCTGTGGCACTGCCATGCTGGCTTTCAGAGTGTGTTCATCTCTTGTGCCAAATCAGCCAATCCAATCCTGCTCTGTTTCTGTGGTCATCAACTGAACTAGAGCGATGCTTCTGTCCCTAAATAACCTGCAGGTCACCACCTACATGGCACCAAAATTCCTCTGCTCTACATCCAAACACCCAGGTTTCAAACTGAAACTGATCCCTGGCACAGCGGCCTTTGGGGCCGACCATTCTGACTGAGAGAGGATGCTGGAGGCTCCAAGGCACAGATAAGCCCCACACAAGTTCCTCCATGACCTGAGGCTGTGGGGATGGGGAAGGTCCCACTCAGCAGGCAACCTTAGCCAGAACCCTTCCTCTCACCAACACTGCTACCCAAGCTCAGAACTCCATGAAAGTGAGTCTGTCTCTTCCTACCACCCTCCATGGGCATTATGACTGAGCAAGGAAGTCTGTCCTCAGACCCTCTTCCAGCCCTCCTTAATCCGTGTGTGAAATGGCCTGACATGTGGTTTCCACCTGAATTTCTCTTGTGTTAGCTGTATCTCGGTTTTCTCAAATGCACAGTATGGACAGACCCAAGCATGTTGCTGAAGTCTACGGAGGCTGGAGAGAGGCAGGTAGGGAGCAGACAGCCTCTGACTATGCCAGCAAGGAGCTATGAAAGCTCTCTCTAAAATACTGGGACTCAGGTAACTTGAAGCTGTGCTTAGAAACAAAGAAAGAGCTGTTTGCACAATTCCTTTCCTAGGAGCTTGGATAGGAAAGTCAGTGATTTCATAGTTGACTCTAGATAACAACCTATGTCTATTCTACCTACGACATCCATGCAGCCACATGACACCAGGAAGCCTGTGTGACCGTGGTAGCACCATCACTGACAGATGTGTCCCTTTCCCACCAACTCCAGAAGTGAAAGGGTCCTTGGTGTAGTTAACGCACCTGCCCACCTGGGCACTCACTGAGCCACATGTCCCAAGGCTACAGTAGAGACAAGCCACAGCAGAGCTATGCACTGCTCGCAGTGCCTCAGCTTTTCCTATGGATCCACAATGCAGGCACCAACAGGAGCCTTCATTTACAAATGAGGAGGCTGCAGCAGGGAGCATCTTAATAACCCGGCCAACTGCTATGCGGTTCATATGTGGCACAGTCAGCCTTCAACCTACATGCTATGTCAAAGCCATCCCAAATCCTGTGAAGACAGCTTCTGGGCGGCCCTGACAAGGTGCCATATTCCAGATGACACTTGTCCTCCCCATATTCAGCCTTATGTCAGTCTCATGTTTTGCCTTAGTACCGTGGGATCCCCTCAGAGAACAGTCACTGCTTTCCTGAATAAATACATCTGCCAATGCTATCTCCTCCTGGACTCTTGTGGAAGCTTTCAGAAGGCAGTGTTTCAACACAGAAGGCACTGAGGGTTTGGGCATGCTCCGGCCCTTGCCTCTCTCCACTCCTCACAGTACAGAAACATCTTGTCCACCTCTGACTTGAATAATCTTCAGTTGCTAACTGTAGCAACAAACATTTTCCTGGTTGTAAACACTGTCCCTAACTGCTTTCCCACCCTCTGGTCCTACGCACAGACTCGCATCAGCCAGAGTTTTCAAACGGTGCTGGGCACTGATGTGTACTGGTTCCTAAGGACAACCCCTAATGCACCCTTGGCTGCGGCCAGGCTGAGACCACCTGGAGCTGGAGGTGAAGTATGACTCATCTGGGTCCTCTTGGTACTTCCTCCTTGGCTTTGCCAGTGTGGGCGACTCCTGCTCGATGGTCTGCATGTCTGAAGTCACGGAATGGGAGATGCCACTGGAGGAGACAGAGTAAAACAGGAAGTATTACATCACTGGCTTCCTAAAGGCTTGTGTCTTACCAAACAAAAGAATGCTGTAAGCTGTACTCTGAACAAACACAAGCTCATCAGAAGGGCTGGGAAACCCAATGTGAGCTTTGGAAGCTAGAAGTCATTCTGAGGGCAGGACTGAGAAGAAGACAGCCACATGCACAGGGTGTGCCCAAGGCATCCACTCCAGTGCACACTTTGTAGAAACTTGGGCCCATTTCCTTCTCTTCAAGAACCATGTGCACCATCTGTCATCGCACCCCCCACCTTCCCATCTCATAGCCTAGGTTAGTCTTAAACTTGCTATATAGCCAAGGCTGGCCTTGAAACTCCTGATCTTTCTGCCTCTACCTCCTGAGTGCTAGGACTAGAAGCATACACCACTATACTTAGCTTTACCCTAAAGCTAGTCTGTACTTGTTGTTTTGAGACAGACAGGGACTCTTGTAGCTCTGAATGACCTTGAGTGAATCCCCAACCTTGGTTTCTACCGTGCTGGGGATCCAACCTAGGGTTTTATGCACGTATTACCCATGAAGCTCCAGCCCAAGCCATAATATACCAAATACCAAAGCAAAGCCAAACAACCAGAGAAATGATCTGAGGTTGAAATGAGCCCCTAGATCCCTTCACCATTAGCAAACTGCACTGGGCTGACCCAGCTAAGCAGACCGTACCTCCTGCAGCTCCCAAAGCCCATGCCTAGCCTCTCGGCTTCCACCTTCTTCTGGCCTCTAAGGTTCGGGTTTTCATCTTTCTTCATGTGAATTTCGAGATCCTTGTAGGCCAAGCGTAATGATGAGACACTGTTGGGAAAGCACACACTCGTGAGGTCAGCTTTAAACCACAACTGACATTAAAATCCCGGGCAGATTGCAGACATGAAAGCCCCCTTCGGCTTCAGCATCTCCATCCTTCTCTAGTTAGCACACTTGCAGATGCTGGCTTTAAGTCTTTTCAAGTACCAGCTCAGGACTTTCTGGCTGTTCTTCTGCTTGTGTGGTAGCATGGTAAGTTCCTTGGTTACTTCCCACACAGGGTCCTCCCTTTGACTGACATCTGATTACACTTCCCTGGGACACATCAGCATATGTGGTTAGTAAACTTGTCTGTGTCATTTAAGATGAAACTATGATCACTTTAGGCGATCTGATGCCCTCTTCTGACCTCTACAGGCCCCTGCACAAACATGCTAACTCCCACATGCAGAGAGACATCATACATGCAATTAATTTAATTAAAAAGATAAAAATATATCTAGAATTGATTTCATAAATATATAAATCATTAGCTGTATTTCAAATAATTTCCTCTCCTTATCATTCTGAGAACATTTAAAATGGACAGTCCCTACTCACCCAGTCACTATCTCTAGCTTTAAAACCATTTTATTGTTATCATATGCATACATGTTGCGTGTGGGGTGGGGGACATGTATATGGTGTGTGTGTGTGTGATTGAAAGAGAGAGAGAGAGAGAGAGAGAGAGAGAGAGAGAGAGAGAGAAGGAAGATACAATCTATGGAGTCATATCTTCCACCATGGGTTCTGGAGACTGAACTCAGGTCACCTGCTGGGCCATCCCATGTGTCCTAGCCATACCCTGATTAAAGAAGGCATCACTGGGTCTGGAAGGTATGTGCACATTGCCCTTGCTCCCAGATTTCCACAAGCTCAAGCTGGTCATACAGAAAGCTATGCCCCAGCAACAGGAACGGGGGTTTGCATCAAAAAGCGACAGTGTCATGAGAAGTGACATGCCTACCATCTGCTTCCCAACACCCTGGACAGAGCCAGGGACCCCCCCACCAGCAATCCATCAGAACCCTATGCAAAGGTGACTCCTGTGCTGTGGCAGGGAATAAATACACCAGGGCCCTGCTGTCTTTCCTTCTGCACTGATAGTACCTGCTTTCCCTCCTCGGCATCTAACTCTGTGATCTGCTTGTTAGACATCTCCTATGGGGAGAATCACACTCTGTGTAGTTTTGTGTGTGCTTTCTTTCTTTGGGTAAACTTTCAATATACATCCAGGTATTCATTCTTTTCTTAGCTATCAAATCACACTGTGAGGACACACATCCTTTATTCACCAGGAGACACATTCAGGTTCCTTCTACTCCGCTATGGGGGCGCATGCTCTGTGAATGCTCTTGTGAACTCTAGGCAAGTGCTCTTCAACTGAGCTACAGCCCGAGCCTCAATGGCTTTCCCATTGCTTTCAACAGCATTACAACACTGTGTCCTACCAGCATTCCTAACAGTCTGTCTGTCCTGGCGACAGATTGCAGATCTTCACGCATGCTAAGTGGGTACTGGGCCACTAGCCCAGTAGTTCTTAACCGTCTTAATGCTGCAGCCCTTTAATATAGTTTCTCATGTAGTGACCCCCAACCATACAATTATTTTCATTGCTACTTCACAAGTGTAATTTTGCTACTGTTGTGAGTTATAGTGTAAATATCTGTATTTCCCAATAGTCTTGGGTGACCCTCAAAGGGTTCATGTGCCACAGGCTGAGAACCTCTGCTCTAGCCTGTCTTTTCTGTTGTAGTTGCCTTCCTGGATAAGAACTGGCATCATCCTGATACTGTGCCCCATCTGCAGTTCCTGCCCATGGCTCTCCCAGGGTCCACTGCTGCTTCCCAGAGCCATCAGTCCTGAGCCTTCCAACACACATGCCAACACAAACTTTCATGAAACTACACCCTGCAGAGCACACTCACCAAAAATACAGGGGATCTGGAAAACAAACCAAGTCAAAAGTGAAAGCATAGACAGCAGAAGCAAAGGAAGCTCACATGGACTCCTCTTTTGGTGCGCTCCTGGCAAGGCCTTCTTGCTCCCTCCTCTTATCCACGGCCTGTGCTTGCTTCTCGATCTCAGTGAAGGATGCATTCGTCAGTTTCTGGGCTCCCAAACTTCCTTTTTTGGCTCCAAGCTGGAATATATGTAAGATTTTATTCTAACCAGAGTTAAAACCTAAAACTGCAGCAATACATTCTGAGGCCTGTGACCTGCCAGGCCTGTGACAAGCATTTCCTTCTCCTGCTTAGTCCCCTCAGTGAGGCTGAAAGTCTCCTTACCCCACATACAAATGATGACACTGAATGAAACACATGGGATCCATGGGAATCAAGGCAGTATCCAGGACTGCCTAGTGAGGTGAGCTGGAGTGGGTATAGGGGAGGAGGGGGGAGTGCGGGTGCTCCCACCCCAACCCTTGCCTGCAAGAATGACTCCCTTACTGCAGGCATGGCTGTAAGGGAGAATTCTTCACAAAGCCACCCTCTGGTCCTCACAGGATACAGATGTCCCTCAGAGTCACAGGCAGGAGGGAACGCTCAGGGCGTCTCAGACAGAGGCAAGGTTAAACATATATTCTAGAAAGTATTAAGTATAATACTCACTGAATAAAACCACCACATTATTGTGCTATGGCTCAAAATAAATGAGGATACTGCTCTGCTCAGGGCAAGATGAATCCCAAAATTGATCTGGGTGTCCTTCTGCTATGTGCTGCTTTTATTGGTCGATGAATAAAGCTGTTTTGGACAATGGCTTAGCAGAGTAAAGCCAGGCGGAAAAATCTGAACAGAGATATATAGAAAGAGGAGGCAGGGTCAAGGAGACACCATGTAGCTGCCAAAGGAAAAAGACTTCTCATGGGGATACGTAAGATTAATAGAAATGGGTTAATTTAAGATGTAAGAGCTAGCTAGGAATATGCCTGAACCATTGGCCAAAGATGTAATAAATATAGTTTGTGTGTGATTATTTGGGTCTGGATGGCTGGGAAACAAAAGCACAGTCTGTGTCTACAAACAGGCCCCAAACATTTGGTAAGACTCTCCACATAAAGCCTGAAAAAGCTTTAAAAAAAAAAAAGGATTATTTTCCCCCCTCTTTTCTTAAAGATATATTTATTTTATGTATAGGGATACTTTGTTGGCATGTACCTTCACACACCAGAAGAGGGCATCAGATCATATAAGACTACAGTTATAGAAGGTTTTGAGCTTCCCTGTGGGTACTAGTAATTGAACTCAGGACCTCTGGAAGAGCAGCCAGTGTTCTTAACCACTGAGCCATCTGGCCAGTCCCACTTTAAAAAAAGGATTCTTGACAGACAAGAAAAGAGTCAAGCGCAACTTCTTGGTAGCTGTCTTTTCTCTGCTAGGGTTGTTTGCTGGCAGCAATCAGAGGTGCAATTCCTTTAAGGGATGCTTCCTGGCTCAGCATTAGTGGCTAAAATCTTGCAGCTCTTTTAAGAGGCTCTGCCATTAAACACTTAGATGGTGTTTAATCAGGCTTCTTGGTGGTGACAGGGACCTAGAAACTCCACAAAGTTGTGACAATGTGGCTCCCACCAGTACTTCTGCCATGAAGCTAAATTCTCTAAAAGCTAAGGAATGGGATGGAGTTGGCTGCCAAAGCTGCAGCTTTAATCCTAGCCATACTGTTTAGCAAACGTTGTCAGAAAAAGAGATATACAGTAAAAATAGATTCAGATGAAAAAAAAAGCCTCTAAGTAGTTTACAGTGTGCTTAAAAATATGTATAGGCTTGGACTCTGGCTCAGTCCCTCTCTAATTCCAAGCCTGTTGTTAAGAGAAAAACCCAGAGTTTCTGTCTCATGTCAAGAGCCATGATATGGGACAGAAGGAAAAAGAAATTTAGAAAACATCTTTGCTTTTCTTCATGTCTGTCATACCTTTCATTGAATATATAATACCTTTCATTGAATATATGTATAATTAATGTTTAAGTTTTCCACAATGAACAATGAATTTTCCTACAGTAATCGTTGAAGTTTCCAGGAAGAAGATGGGGCCCCGTAACAACAACTCCACCTGGTTGATATGACGTCATGATACTGAAAGCGCTACTACAAGACCTGTTTCAGGTACCAGCTGCACAAGACAATTCCTACTTGGCTAGCTCAAACAGTGCACATCTTTTATTTACAACATTCTGCCCAGACTTCCACAAAATACTCAGAGACTATTTGCAATCTTACCAGACATTAATCTTTAAATTTAACCATCATTTTATTTTCACAGGATCCCCCAGAAAGAACGTCACCCCCATGACAGCTAGAAGTAATTCTAGAGGATAACATCCCGTCTCCCAGTAAAGTTTGTCCTCAGGTTTAGGGACATCATTTAAGGGTTGATTATAATTAGTATACAGTTGAGGGTTGTGGGAGGAATTTTTATAAGCTCAGGGATCTTTTTTTTTAAAAAAAAAAAGAGGAAAAATTGGATGATGGGATAATAGATTGGTATTTGTGAGTTATTGTTTATAGATAATTACATTGGCATAGATTCTTGTATATGGATACAAAGTTAAATTATATTGAATATTGTATATATACATGCTTCTACCTCTGTTTAAAACATTTTTTATGTATTGATATATTGATATTTGTATTGATACCATATTGCAATATATAGTTGTACATTAATTACATTTGGAGGGTCATTGTCCTCATTTATTGCACAGTTGTTTATTCTTAGTCTTTAAGTTAGATAGGTATTAAGAATTGTAGATCAATGGTCATCTATGTTTGTCATATTTATAGTTAGACTAATCAGGTTCTTTAGATACATAGAGACTATATTCTGTATAAATAATCTTCAACCTCTTCAAAGAGCTGTAGAAAATGGCATTTAATCTAACCTAGATTTCTGTGGTAGCAAGACACAATCGCTCCTGGCAACACAGATCTATTCCCGAGAGAATGTTGAGCACCAAAGACACTCCAATTGGAGCTTGTCTTCTTCTTGGCAAAACTGGCCTCTGGGCAAGGAACTGCCCATACCTCAACTACTGACAAAATACATAGTATCAGAAAATGGATAAGCAGAACTGTCAAATCTTGCCAAGACAGGGCAAGACAGTTTTTGAAAAATTTCTTGCCTTTAAAAATAATCTGTCAGTTATTCTAGGCCTTAGCCAAAGTTGGTTGCTTCAACGCTGCAAACGTGACTTTGGGTGATTGCCCAGGTAGCCAGTTGTCTCTGTGATTTGTTGCGTATTTTGGAAGTTGTTTGATTGCACTTCCTAATTACTCAGGTAATATTATTTCTCTTCTCAGATCTTGGATGGGGTTGAAGATTAGATAAATGTAGTTACTTTCCTCTCATGACTTAGCCAAGTTATTTATTATACAAGACTTAAGCTAATTAGAATAGGATATTTGTTTTTACTGTATATAATTTTATAGTAGGTTTAGAACTCTCTTACTTAAACAAAACGGGGAGGTGCTGCGGGAGCTCCTTCAGCCTTTAAGATACCAGCCCACTGGGGCATGATTTCATTCATTTTAAAAAAAGTGGCGGCAGCCCTCTGCTTGCTCTCTTGCTTCCGGCTCCCATTCCGACTGCTAGACTCTCTGTTTCTTGTTTTTTACCAGAGGACTGTGGTGTAGGACAATGTTCTGTAAGTTCTTTCCCCTCCAATAAATAACCCCTTTTAATAAAAACTTGTGTGGGATTGTTTTGCGGCTTTAGGAGAGAAAAGAAAAAGGATAGAGAAAGTCGTGGAAAAAAAAAAAGGAAATAGAGTAGTTGGGCACACCCTTTAATCCCAGCACTTAGGAGGCACAGGCAGGTGAATCTCTGTGAGTTTGAGGCCAGCCAGGTATACAGAGTAAGTTCCAGCACACTCAAAGATGCACAGAGAAACCCTGTCTCAAAAAAAAATTATAAAATAAAAATACACAAAGAGTCTAGATTATGTATATTATTGTGTCTTCTTTGAATTCTTTGACTGTGAATGAGCTAAGTACAGAAACAAATTTCATTGTATGGACTGCTAAGCTAAACCAACATATATATTTTAAAGGTATCTTGACTTCAAAATTTAAGTCTAAGGACAGGTTACTTTGGAAGAGAGGTTCTGTTTTTGTTTCCACAGAGTATAGAAAGCTGTGAATTCCCAACCAGCTAATATTGTTTGACCAAACATGACCCCCTGAAGTGATGGCCTGGTGTGGGAGAAATGTCTGTATTCTGTCAATCATTTTAAATAAATGCTGATTGGTCAGGCAGGAAGTATAGGCGGGAAAACCAGACAGGAAGTAGAGGTGAGAACAGGAGAATTTGGGAAGCAGGAAGCTTCCCTGGCATTCCTGTGCAGATTTCCAAGGAGGCAACATGTAAGCTGCCCGGCTGAGAAAAGGTACTGGCCATGTGGCTGACAATGGGTTAATATAAGTTATGGGAGCTGGTAGGAAGACTGAGCTAATGGGCCAATCAGTGTATAACTTAATGTAGACACTCTGTGTGATTTTCTTTGGGGCTTGCCGGCTGTGGGGTACCAGGTGGGACAGAAACCCTAACGAGCCAGCTCTCATGTTACAATGGCCCAGGTGGCCCAATATCTATGACAGCTTCAGGACTGCTGGCTGAAATGGACCTACCACACAGGATATCCCATGAAAGACCTGCTTAACAGCATCCCCAATCAGCAGGACGTAGTCTAAAAAAACTACACTCACATTTCCAAATACTGTTTATAAACGTTTGTTTTCATCTAAAGTGTGTTGATAATAAGGGGTTAATGTTCACAGGCAAGGTCTTTCTAAAGAAAAAAGGGAATATGATAAAGAAATGAATACACTGGTATGGACTTTGGTTTACTGATAAAAATTTAAGGTCAGTTTTGTTACATATATATTTCTCCTCTTGTTTAAGGTATTATGTTTATACAGCTCTTTTAAAAATGTAATGTATAATTAAAATTTATGGATTAATAAACAGTTATCTATAACAGTCAAACTTATAGTCATATTAGGTTTTCTAGATGTACAGAGATATATTTCAGATAGATAGGTATTCTTCAAATCTTTCAAAGACCTACAGAATACGGCAATTAAAGTGTTTTAAGAAATTAGACTTTTCTCAACAGTGAAACAAGTCTGCTTCTGGAAGCACCAATCACTTCAGAGAGGTTGATGGGCACTGGAGAACTTGTTATGGAATTTGCCTTCAATGTGACAAGGCCAGCCATTTGGGCAAGAAACTGTTCTTTCCTGGACTGCTTGATAGTATGCTGTATGAACTAAATATGCAAGACCCACAGAAAAGTAACTGCTAAACCTTCCAAAAGAAAGAATGATCCTTTAGGGCTCCTGCTTCATAGAAGAAACTGCCAGACATTCTGCAGGACACAGAAGGGATGTCTTTCTGTATATGTGATGCTTTAATTGGTTAATGAATAAAGTTGTTTTGGCCAATGACTTAGCATTAAAAAAAAAAAAAAAGATGCTCCTGGTCAGAAAATGATTAAAGATGTGCAATAAAGACAGATTCAGATGAAAACACCTCTGAATGGGTCACAGTGTTAGATAAATTTATGTAGGCTTGGGAGAGAGAAGAAAAAGAGTATAGACAGTTATAAAAATAAATAGCCTTAAAAAAATCAAAGTCTTTAAAGAGACAGTAAAAGTAATATAAAAGAGTACAGACAGTCATAGATTAAAGGAGTAAAAAAAATTAAACCACATAAAGATGGAAAATATACAGAGAGTCTGGATTATGTATATTATTATGTTTTCTTTGAATTTTTTTCTGCAGAGAGACATTTGATTCTGGGGGCTGCTAAGCTAAACCAACAAATATACTTTAAAAGTATCTTGACTTCAAATTTTGAGTCTAAGGATATGTTAATTTGGAAAAGAGGTTCTGCTTTTGTTTCCATAGAAGATGAGAACCTGTAGATTCATTCCAGAATAATGTGGTTTGATGGAACAAGACCCCCCCCCCAAAAGGTCTCCGTGAACCCTAAAAATACTTCATCAAACAAAGAGCAGGAAGCAATTTGGAGAAAACTACACCCAAATTCCCAAAATGATTGCTTTCATTTAAAGAGGGTTGCTTATAAGTGATTAATGGTCACAGTTAATTTCTTAAAAAAAAAAGGGGGGGGAAGATGTGATATGATATATAGAGATCAATACTTTGCATTGGTATAGATTATAGTCTATTGATACAAATTTAAGGTCAATTTTGTTATGTATTTCTGTTTGTGTTTAAGGTATTATGTTTAGACAGCTCATTTAAAAATGTAATGTATAATTAAAAATTACAGGTTAATAATCATTTATAATAGTCAAATTTGTAGTCATAATAGGTTTTCTAGATGTACAGAGATAGATTTCAGATGAATAGGTATTCTTCAGATCTTTTAAAGACCTACAGAACATGGCATTTAAAAGGTTTTAAGAACTTAGACTTTTCTTGACAGTGAGACATATCTGCTTCTGGCAGCACCAATCACTTCAGAGAGGTTGATGGTTATTGAAGAAATTCATTATGGAATTTGCCTTCAATGTGTCAAGGTTAATCATTTGGGCAAGAAAGTACTTTTGCCTAAATTGCTTGCTGGCATGCTGAATGAACTGGACATGCAGGACCCACAGAAAAGTGACTGCTGAACTTGCCTAAAGAAGGTGAGACAGTCCTTCAGGGTTCCTGCTTCATGAAAGAAACTGCCAGGCATTCTACAGGACACAGAAGAAAACAACTGATGAACTTTGCCATTATAAGACAGGACAGATTTTCAAATTTTCTGCTTCATAGAAAAGTTTGCCAGATACTATGGGCCTGTAGACTGAATATGGATTCCCGAATGTTACAGAAGAACTTTGGGTGACTGTCCAGGAAGCGACATTGTCTCTGTCAATTCTAGCATTTTGGAAGTTGCTTACAATGTGCTTCCTGTTTACTTAGGTAATATATTCTTCTGTCGTCTTTGGTGGAGTTGAAGACAGTTTTTATAGTTTTTCTTAGTTATGATAAAAGATAAATTATATATGAAACTTTAGACTCACAAAGAAATATTATAACTGTAATTCTTGCTTGATATCTGTTTTGTTATATTTAATTTTACTATGTTAAAGTTAAAGCTTTCCTTTTTATTTAGACAGAAAAGGGGAGATGATGTGAGATGTCTTTCTGTATAAGTGATGCTTTTATTGGTTAATGAATAAAGCTGTTTTGGCCAATGGTTTAGCAGATTAAAGCCAGGCTGGAAAACCAAACAGAGATATATAGAGAGTAAGTGGAGTCAGAGAGACGCCATGTAGCTCCGGAAGAAGAGAGATGCCAGAACCTTTCCAGTAGGCCACAGCCTCATGGCAATACACAGATTAATAGAAATGGGTTAATTTAAGATGTAAGGGTTAGCCAGGAATGTGCCTAAGCTATTGGCTAAGCAGTGCTATAATTAATATAGCTTCCGTGTAATTATTCAGGTCTGGGTAGCCAGGAAACCATTGAGCAGTCTCCGTTTACAAGAAATTTGTTAGTATAAGGCAGAACAGATCTTCAAATCTCCTGCTTCATGAAAAAGTTTGCCAGATACTATGGGCCTGTAGGCTGAGGATGGATGCCTGAATATTACAGAAGAACTTTGAGTGACAGTCCAGGCAGCAAGATGTTGCTGTCATTTCTAGAACTTTGGAAGTTGCTTACAATGCACTTCCTGTTTACTTAGGTAATATTATATCCTTCTGGGGTCTTTGATGGAATTGAAGACTAAATAGTTATAATTATAGTTTTCCTTGCTTATGATAAAAGATAAATTAAATAAATAAACTTCAGACTCACAAAGATAGGATAAATGATAGAGTATTTTCCTTATTTACTATGCTAAAGTTAAAACCTTCCTTTTTAATTAGACAGAAAAGGGAAGATGATGTGAGATGTTCTTCTGTATATGTGTTGCTTTTACTGATTGATGAATAAAGCTGTTCCAGCCAATGGCTTAGCAGAGTAAACCCAGGTGGGACATCCAAACAGAGATAAAGAGAGTAGGCAGAGTCAAAGAGATGCCATATAGTCACCAAAGGAAAAAGATGCCAGAACATTACCAGTAAGCCACAGCCTCGTGGCAATACACAGATTAATAGAAATGGGTTAATTTAAGATGTAAGAGCTAGATAGGAATATGCCTGAGTCATTGGCCAAATAGTGTTGTAATTAAGATAGTTTCTGAGTGATTATTCTGGTCTGGGTGGCTAGAAAAGGAAAGCACAGTCTCTGTCTACACAATATAGTTTTTTTCCCTTTCCTTTTTTCTTTTTAAAGACAGGTCTCACTGTGTAGCTGTGGCTGACCAGGAACACACCCTGTGTGTTCTCCAACTCACAGAGATCCATCTGCCTCTGTCTCCCGACTGATGGGATTAAAGACATGTACCATCATAGTGATTTATGAAAGCCAGTATCATATGCATTGAGTATATGCCAGTTTAAAAAAAAAAAACTCATAAGAGAAAATGGATCTGTAGTCTTAAGAGCCAAACTCCTGCATTTTTTTACACAATGTAATACTCACTCCTTTTTTTGCTTGATTGGGTTTCTTTTTTATGATAGATGAAACTTCTGCCAAAGGGAAAAAAAAGAAGTCAGAGAGATAGAAGTTATGCATTACTTTTCTATTCTAGTGTATCTTATAAAGAAGATGCCTTGCTTGTGTATGTTTTCAGGCATGTTCTCAGGTTCCCAGGGCTTCATCAGCACAGAGTCGAGGTATGACTACACACCACTGCAGCTCAGAGCAAACACATGCTCTGAGTACACACTAGAGAAACAGTCTGTGCTTGTCCCAGGACCTGCTCTCCACAAGCATTTAAAAACACTCTTCTGTGAGATGGTTCAGCGAGTACAGGCACTTGTTGCCAAGCCTGATAACCTGAGTTTGATCCCAGGACCCATGTGGTGGGCTCCTGCGAGCTGTCCTCTGACTTCCATAAACATGCCATAGCATGTACCCCACTCCACCAATAACTAAAATGTAATAAAAATAATTTTAAGAGGAGCTAACTCTCCCATTAAATTATATGCATCAAGAACTTCTAAAGTACAGCTATCACCCAGGTGAGACAAGGCCTGGACTTGGGGTTCTTTCTCTGTGTGATACAGCCTAATGTCAACTCTTAAACATTTATTGTCCTGATCCCCCATATCTGCAAGGACCCTGGACCCCTTTCTTGGGAGGACCATTTTTAATCAAACTTTCTTATCAGACCTAAAGAGTTGTGACTCTCAAAGACTATATGGTTATGTTATGTTCTAAAGCACCTAAAAATTCAAAAGTCCTTCTCTCACATAGGTAAGAACATGTGACCCTTCATGATTGACATAGAAATCCAACATTCTTAAATAAACAGTCTTCACGAGCCTATTTTGTTTTGAGAGGTTCTGAGACTCGAGTGCCTCACCGGGATGCTCCATCACCCCGGCCTGACCGCAGCTGCACAGCTGCATACTTCAAGCTGGCACTGGCCAAGGTGCCTTTGCTCCAAGGCTCTCCCCCTGGGCCGCCACCTTGCTGTCTCATTTACTCACTGTCCAGGAAGCAGCTGAGAGCTCCTTTATCAGCAGAGGAGCCGGCCTGCTCCTGGGGTTCTTGCTTCTATTTTATGTGTGGGTGTTTGCCTGCATGTTTACCTGTGTTCCATCTGTGTGCCTGGGGTTCCCAGGGGCCAGAAGAAGGCATCAGATTGCCTGAAACTAGGGTTACAGACTGGAAACTGAACCTGGGTCCTCTACAAGAGTCGCCAGTGATCTTCACCAACAGGCTTTCTCTCTAGCCCCTGTTCCTGTGGTTCCTTTGGATGCCTTCTCTGCTGCCTGTGGCCTCCTTCACATCTACTGCTACCTTGGGCTTTGTTTGCTATCCATGGCCGTTGGAAGCACTGCCCCACCCCATGCCATCTAAGCCCTGTCCAGCCTTGGGCTCCAGCCACATTCTATGATGGGTTTTAGGTATCCTCTGTCATTTGCTCCCAGGGGATGACAGTGAGAGCCTAGCAGCCCTCCAACTTCAACCTTCAGAGCACTCCTAGTGATGAAAAACTGCAGCTCTGTGGCCCCAACTTCACAAGATTTTGCTCATTCCACGCAGCCTTATCAAGTTGATGAGATGACTGCATTGTCTGGGGCAGGGGAGTTCCCAGAGCTGGGCCAGGTATGCCAGGTCATGAGCCCCACTCCCGTCAAGATCCTTTCTTCTACTCCAGAGCCCCGACAATCAAGTAATGACTGCACCCCTGTCTTTGTTTTCTTTTTTAAAAAACAGTTTTGATGCTGGGGAGTGAACCAGGGCCTCAGGAATAATAAGCAAGCACCATACTGCTGAGCTACATCCCCAGTCCTTATTTTTTGTGTGTGTGTGTTGTTATTATCCTGCTTATGGTTTTGTTGCTAGGCAGGCGAATCTCTGTGAGTTTGAGGTCAGTCTGGTCAGTTATATGATGGCCAGGGCTACACAGGAATTTTGGTAGTCAGACAAAAGCCAACATTCAACTGATTCCCATCTGCCAAAAGAAGTCATTTCCCTTCCTTCTGGTAGAAGGGACATATGCTCCATTGACATAAATCTGTGCTTGCATATCAAAGCCCATGCTGGTCTCTAGGCTTCCTCAGTCCCTCAAAGCCCCTACCTCGTCCCACCTCAGATTACTGCTGTCTTTATTATACCTCAACCCAGCCTCAATATACTAACTCTATCCCTTGTTATCTATTCTCTTGCTCTCTCCCTATACACTATTCTCCCTTCTCTAGTAGACAGCCCTGGCTATGTCCAGTCTGTTTCTTCTTCTCTCTGCTCTGGACTCTTCCAGATGCCTCTGGATGTTCTCTTGCTCTTTTTCACAATAAAAATGAGCAGTCATATTGGCATTTTCTTTACTGCACCCCCACACACATGGTCATCACCATCACCATCATCAACATTCTCACTACCACCATTACCATCATCACCACCATTGCCACTGCTCAGTGCTGCTGGCAACCAATCCTAGTAGGCAAGTGCTCTACCACTGAGGTAGCCTCAGCTCCTTAAAAACAGGAAACTGAGTCAGATGGTGGTAGTGGACACCTCTAATCCCAGCACTCTGGGAGGCCAAGCTGGTCTACAGAGCGAGTTCTAGGATGGGCTCCAAAGAGAAACCCTGTCTCAAAAAAACAAAAGCCAAACCAAACCAAAAAACCAAAAACAAACAAACAGAAAAACCCCAAAAGCAAAACCAAAAAACCAGGAAACTGGAGGCTGGAGAGATAGCTCAGAGGTTAATAGCACTGGCTGCTCTTACAGAGGACCTGGGTTTGAATCTCAGCACCCACATGGTAGCTCACATCCATCTGTTACTAATTCTAGAGAATCTGACCCTTCTTCTAACCTCTGTAGGCTTCTGCCTACATACAAAGCACAGACATACATGCAGGCCAAATACCTATTACAAAATAAAGTATATAAATATTTAAAAAATAATAAAAACAAGAAATGGCCTGGCACTACACTCTAACTAAAGCCTGGGCTGGGGTTTTCCTACTGACTCACACACAGATTTCATCATTCCGTCACTGAAACATGAGAAGCAGCCTGTCATTTAGTAGCTGCCTCTTTTGCTGCTTTTTGGCCTTTCTACTAAGGTCTTAGTATCAGCATTTTCTAAATTTCATAAAAATACATGCTTTATAGTTTAAAATATCTCTGAATCATTTCTTTATTTTGTTCTTTCTTTTCTTTTTTTTGAGACAGGGTTTCTCTGTGTAGACATGGCTACTCTGGAACTCACTGTGTAGACCAGGCTGGCCTCAAACTCACAAGAATCTGCCTGCCCCTGCCTCCCAAGTGCTGGGATTAAAGGAGTGTGCCACTATCACCCAGCTTTTCTGTACAATTTTTAATACACAGCTATATATTCTGGTTTTAGAATTACATTTTGGTGACATAGGAAGAATAAATCCTGGGGCTGGGGGTACGGCTCAGAGGTAGAGCCCTTTCCTGGTATACATGAAGCCCCGTTCCACTCCAAGACACACATGCACGCATCCTTATGGTGGGAAGGGGAGCATGTAAATCCCCTGCTGTAGCAGATTGCAATCTTCAGCTCTAAGAAGAGACTAGCGCTAGACTTCAAGGGTGAAAAGGATCCCATGGGGACTCTCTTTTCCACTGCTCTGTTTTAGATTCCTATTGCACATGCCTCACAACCTGCTCCTGACTGAGAAGTCTGACAGATGGTGAAAATGACCAGAGGTTTAGTTATTTTTCATCAGTGTGGCTATTTTCCAATACATGAAAACTAATACACATCAATATCAGATTATAATTCCTTAAAAATGGAGCACTGGCTTTGAAGTTCAGAACGTGGAGAAAATGCTGAGTATCTGATGAAGGGTGGTACGGGGCTCTGAGCTCATATAGTGATGGCATGTCTGTGAACCAGCCTCTGCAAGGTGCATAGCCACAGTGGCTACATGGAATAGCAGCTTTGCCTGATAAAACTAGTAATGGGTTCAGTCACAATGCTGAACCACTGTAAGAACTGAGACGGGCAGAATTCAAAGACGACCCCTGGACCCTTAGCATATTACCTACTGTAGCCTTCCCTGGGGCGTTCAGACCTTCCACACTTGGCCCTTGTTCTGGACCACCTGAAAATGTAAAGCACTGATGTTAATGCAGAAAATGTGTAGCAAAGTGGCCTCTGAGTGTGAGATATTTCACATTGCTCAGTCCTATGTTTCTCATCTGGGAATATCAATCACCTTGCTCTTCAGGTCAATGATCTATTTCATCATTATATTTTTTTGATGGTGCACACAGCCAAGCTGGTGCTTTATCACTGAGCTACATCCCCACTTCTTTCATTATCATTTAAAGACAGGGTTTCACTATGTAAATCAGGCTGGCTTCGAACTCACAGAGATCCGGCCTGCCTCTGCCTCCTGAGTGCTGGAATTAAATGTGTGGGCTACCATGTGGACCCTCACTTTTTTAAAATAAATTTTTCTTTTCAGTTGACATACAATAATCCTATGTATTTGAGACAGGCTGTGGCATTTCGACAATGTCCACAGCTTGTCATGGTCGTGTATCATACCAAACATTAGCACCCCTCTACATTGGAAACCTCTCTACTGCTAGGCAGTGTTAACAGATGCAGGTTATCCTAAGGTGCTGCAAAGCATGGCCGTCATTTCCCTATCAAGCTAGACCCCTGGCTCCATTACCGTCCTCACACAACCTGCTCCCTGCCATAAGCAATTTGACTTAAAATTGCTGTAAGAGACGGGCGTGTTGGTGTCCTCCTGTAATCCCGGCACTCAGGAGGTAGAGGCAGGAAAATCAGAAGTTCAAAGTTATCCTCAGCTATATAGCAAGTGTGAGGCCACCTGGGCTACATGGGACCATGTCTTTCAAAAAAAAAAAAAAAGACAGAAGTCTATTAAAATGTCAATGCATTTTAAAACAATGGTTTTATAGAATGAAAATTAATGGTCTTTTCAACTGCTACCATTTAGAATTCCAGTTTGTAATTGCTTTGGACAGGGATTTATATAGCTTAGGCTGGCCTTCAACTCTCTAGGTAGCCAAGAATGACACTGAACCCTGACTTTCCTGACTTTGCCCCTCAGTGCTAAGACTGTAGGTATGTGCCCCAACCCTGGTCTCAGAACTCTCCCTCATCATGTGGTGGTTTACAGTAAGGCACTGAGTTACCTACACTGTACATGGCACATCTACTATATGCTCTGTCCACTGGGACACGTGTCACATGCAACCCAAGGGACACAGCAATCTCCAGAACAGGGCGTACTGTGCTAGAAGGGAGACAAAGTGCAGAAGGCAGGTGTGTTGGGTGTGGCCACTGGCTGCATCTGGAGCTGCAGCCCCAGAAGAGAAGGAAGGGGGAGGATGCCAGGCTGGAGTCCTGTGTTTCTCCAAAGCAACTCAACCACAGGATACAAAAAAAAAAATTCACATAGCCAGAGAGTGGTGGCACATGTCTTTAACTTCAGCACTTGGGAGACATAGGCAGGTGGATCTCTGAGTTCAAAGCCAGCCTGGTTTACAGAGGGAGTTATAGGACAGCCAGAGATACACAGAGAAACCCTGTCTTAAAAATTCAAAAAGGAGAAAGAGAGCAAAGGTTGTAAACCACAGATGAAGAGCAACCATGCTGGGGTTACCTTAGAGCTGACTCAGGGCTTCTGAAGCTGCTCTCTCCTACCACCCTTCCTATGACAGACAGCATCAACTTTAATCCATTTCTGAAACTGTCTTACTGCACCCCAACCCAAAGGCTGCCACTGAGCCTCCACAGGCCAGCATGTCTTTCCTGGGTCCCACATCCCAAGTTCGCTGCTTGGCTGTCAAAGGTGCATTTTATTGTTAATTTACTGTAACATTTGGGCTGGTGAAAGAAAAGATGCGAGTTTTAGACACAACGAACACCTAGGTCATTTCTAATGAATACATTACAGATCACATAATGACTGACAGCACATTTACAGCTGGGTGTTGTGGTGCGAGCCTGTGAGTCC
Source organism: Dicrostonyx torquatus (assembly GCA_028555095.1). Taxonomy (NCBI): domain Eukaryota; kingdom Metazoa; phylum Chordata; class Mammalia; order Rodentia; family Cricetidae; genus Dicrostonyx; species Dicrostonyx torquatus. The sequence goes on along the minus strand of JAQHUG010000146.1, from coordinate 5,037,588 downwards.
AGCACTCTTCAGTTATCCTCAGTGACCTAGTGAATTTTCGGACAGCTTGTGAAGTATGAGACGCTGCCTCAAAAAACCGTTAAATCAATAAAGTTCTGTGACACAGCTAGCAGGTGTGTGTGACTTACTGTGAAATAGTTATTAAACAGTTTTAAAATGGAAATCTTAGCCAGGCATGGTGGCACATGCTTTTAATCACAGCAATCCAGAGGCAGAGGCAGAGGCAGGTGGATCTCCGCCAATTCGAGGCCAGCCTGGTCTACACAGAGAGTTTCAGGACAGCTAGGACTACACAGAGAAACCTTGTCTTAAATGTTTTAAAACTAAATTAAAAAAAAACTCTGAAATCTTGTCTTCTAATTATAAAGACCCGCACTTGAATACTGCATCACAGCAGATACTGATGACCCCGTTATCCTACTCCCTAGCTGACATCTCGCTGGGACCCTTCTAGAATGTCTTTTGAATCCATGGACTAGCACAAAGGGTTTCTATTTTGACTTCAAGAGTTTCATCTTGGCCACTAGACCACAGAACAGTGTTCTGTGTTGACTTCATGGACCTCACCTTCATTTTTTTCTGGAGTAGTTTCCACGGTCCTCGGTGTTAAAGGAGCTGGTTCTGGCTGTGCTGATGCCCGCACAGTACCACTGAACTGAGGTGAGATGAGAGAAGTCATTAGCAGGAAAGCAAGGACTCATCACTAACAGCAAACCAGCATCAGGGTAGCAGTGCAGGAGTCCCTTCTGAGCATGTGCTAGTGGTAAGACTCCCAAAGGCATTTGTCCACAGCCTTTCCTAAAAGTTCAAATGTCTCACTTTGCCCACCATTTTTTGTTTGTTTGTTTGTTTGTTTGTTTTTTGAGACAGAGTATCATGAATCCCAGACTGGCCTAGAATTTGGTATTGTGGCAGAAGATGACCCTGAACTTTTGACTTTTCTCCTTTCACCTCCCAGTGCTGGTATTACAGATACAAGACAGCACTCAGCTTATGATGTCTGGGAATAGAACCTAGGGCCTTGTGTCCTCTCTAGCAAGTGCTCTACCAACTCCCCTACTAAGGCGTAAATTTTGGAATTTTTGTTTTTGTTGAGATAGGTTTCAGTCTGTAGCTTTGGCTAGCCTCAAACTCAGAGATTTGCCTGCTTTTGCTTCCGAGTGCTGGGATTAAAGGTATGCACCACCACACCCAGCTGGACTAATTTCTGATTTATGCAAAAGTGACCCAGATCATACAGAACATTTCTATGTACCCAGGCTCCTCTGGACATCTGTCAAAGCAGGAAATGGTCATGGATGCAGCACCTAGGCATTGCAGGCTCTGTAGGCTGCTGTACCCACGGTCATTTCCTCCCCTCTTGGAGCCACTCAGGGACCCAACCATGAGCTCTGGTGCCTCTGCACCTTGTCATCATTCCCCATGGCCTTGAAGCTTTTGAAGGACGTTGTCCAGTGCTTTGTAGCAGAGTGGTTCTCTCCTTGCCTGTGTCAACATGACTCAATACTGGAGACATTCCCCTGACCCCTGGTGAGGGGGTGTGGCATCCTTTCCAGTCTTGGCAGGTGTCTCCCAACCTGATCTGCACCTGAGGAATGGCCAGCTGAGCTCCATGTCCTGAAGACTCCACTCACAGCTCAGGGTCCAAGAGGAAGACCTGCCCCTCCTCCATTCATGCTGTACTCACTGAAGTCACACAGACTCCTGGTGACAGATGCTCTTTGGGTGGTAACAACACTGAATTTGTAGTTCAGATTGCCCCAGTTTTGACCATGGGTGGGGGGGATCGTCTTTCAGGCTGCCTATGGGTCCTTTGGACAGTCCTGTCCATTCTCCCCAGGTCACCTCACTTTCTAGCTTGAGCTCTAACTCTACAAGATGGTCTGCATACCTGGCTCAGAAACCTCAGCGGTCATTTCCAATAGGTAGTCCTGGCTCTGCTGCTGGAACATGGGAATTAGAAAGCAGGGCTGAGGGGCTGGAGAGACAGCTCAGTGGTTAACAGCACCGGCTGTTCCTGTAGAGGACTCAGGTTCAGTTCCCAGCACCCACATCAGGCTGCTTACAACTACCTAGAACTCCAGCTCCAGGGACACGGTGTCCTCTTCTGACTTCTGCAGGCACCAGGCACACATATGTTGCACACGTATACATGCAGACATTCACATACACGTAAGTATGAAACCAAGGCCAGATGCTGAGGGTGTTTGCTGAGCCAGGATGTCACTATCTCTAGGCATTATTATTTTTGTTTTGTTTTTTTGAGACAGGGTTTCTCTATAGCTTTGGAGCCTGTCCTGGAACTAGCTCTTGTAGACCAGGCTGACCTAGAACTCACAAAGATCCTCCTGCTTCTGCCTCCCGGGTGCTGAGATTAAAGGCGTTTGCCACCACTGCCCGCATCTCTAGGCATTCTTGGGGTGGGGTGGGGAAGCTGGACGACACGTGTGCACATCTAGCTAGAATCTCCATCTGCACATGCGCAGACATGCACTACAGAGATGACACAGATACACATGAGTTCCTCTTCGACTCTTCAACCCAAGACCACACCACGCTGCTCCTGGTTCTCTCTTCCCAGCCATTACTGCTGCCATTTCTCAGCTACTAAGCATGGCTATTCAGTCTATTCTGTATCTAGCGCTGTGTTAAACAATAGCAACATTCCCACCCAGGCTGGCCTCAACTCATAATCCTCCACCTTAGCCTCTTGACTGCTGGGTTACATATCTGTATCCCCATCCCCAGCTTCTGGTAACTCCTTATTATGTCATCAATGACAACATATATATGCAAAATTATAATAGTAAAAAAGAAATAAATCAAGAATTATCGTGTGTGTGGTATCGTAGGCATACATGTTCACAGGTGTGTGGGTGCAGGTGTGTGCAGAGGTCAGAGGTTGACACTGGATGTCTTCCTTGATCCCTCTCAGGGATTCTTGCTGAGCCTGGAGCTTGTTGACTCAGCTAGTCTAGACAGGCAGTTTGCATCAAGAACACCATCTCTCTCTCTCCTGAGCACTGGGATTACAGGAAAGCTGCTACCTGTTCAGCTTACATAGTTCCTGTATCCAAACTCCAGTCCTCATGCATGGCAAGTGCTTTATCTACTGAGCCATTTCCCCAGTGGGTTTTTGCATTTTAAATTTGATTTTTTTTTCAAGTCAGAGCCTCACACTATGGCCCAGGCTGTTCTGGAACTCTCACTCTACAGCCAAAGTGGACCTCTAACTTACAGCAGTGGTTTGCCTCAGCCTCAGCAGCACAGGACCATGATGGATAGTGCTTGCTTAAGCCCTCCAAAAGCTTAAGCATCACACACTTGGTCTCCAGCCTTTAGTGGGGAGGTTCTAAAGGTTCCTTGGAGGGAAAAAAGGGACCCTAGTTCCTCTGGCCATGAGGTGAGCAATCTTGCTTCTCTGTATGCTCCCCACCAGTGTCCTAATGCTGAACAGGCGCAGGAGCTACAAGACGAACCATCCCTGACTGTGGAGCAATCTTTATGCCCTGGAAACACACATTATTCTCACTGATTAATACAGAGCTCCCTGGCCTAGAGCTGGGCAGGCAGAGATTAGGCAGGAGAGCCAGACGAGGAGGACACTTGGAAGAAGGGCAGAGTCTGAGGAGTCACCAGGAAATGCCAGGAGGTGCAAAGCATGCAGGATGGGCAGTACATAGATGAGGTAAACAAGCCTCAGGGCAGCACAGAGATGAATAGAAATGAGTTCATTTAAGTGATAGGAGCTAGCTAAAAACATGTCAGCCGATCATTTGTAAATATTAAATCTCGGTATGGGTATCTGGGGAGCAGCTGGTGGGACAGAGCTGATCGGTGGTCTAGATGAAAGACTCTGCCTACACCAGGCTTGTAACCTCCAAACCTGCATCACCATAAATCTCTCTTCTTGGGTATGTGCCACCATGACAGGCATGAACATGTAACTTTATTTTAAAACTGAGTAAGTAGCAGCCCCTCCTGAATGAGATTGTAAGGATCAGGAAGAATCCAGACCACAGGGCTCTAAGCCAAAGGTCTGCAGGTGTTGCTTCCTAGGAGTTGTCAGTGTTTTGGGTCTTGCAAGCTCTACCTTCCCTTACAAAGTGACTTGAGAAGAAGCCAGTGAAGTGCTGTGGCTGGCTGTCACTGCTGCAATATAACTGCACATGCCATCTCCTGAACACTACTGCACTGGCTTCTCTGTATTTCACTCATGTCATTTAATTCTCACAGTAAGCCTTGATATCAGGGCACTGAGATTTACCCCCATGACATCAGGGCACTGAGATTTACCCCCATGACATCAGGGCACTGAGATTTACCCCCATGACAACAGGGCACTGAGATTTACCCCCATGACAACAGGGCACTGAGATTTACCCCATGATGACTGTCTTTATTCTTTAGTCACCAAGCTCTGAGTTGGCTAAGAAAGAGCACTTAATTTCCCTAGAGCTAGGTACAGAGGTGACCACATTCCAGTCAGCAAGACAGGAGCAGGGGTGTGGATGCCACTTCCAGACTGTCTCTGAAACAAGACAGGGCCTTTGCTTTCCCGGACGTGTACCCCTTGCCTATGAACTGTGAAAGGGAACACTTCTGGGCCCCAGGTTAGACCTCAAGTCAGAAGCCATGAATGGAGAACAGCACAGGAAACTCGTCAGGCAGTCTGTATCTTACTGCATGCTTGTTAGGGCTTTCAGAATAAGCACATTTTAAAATTATGTGAAGCATGGTCAGAGAGATTGCTCAGTGGTTAAGAGCTTGCCATGCTCTTGCAGAGGACCTGAGTTCAGTTCCCAGTACCCATGTAGGGTGGCTCACAATCACCAGCTCCAGGAGTCTGACTCCATGGACACTGCACTCACACGTGCACCCCATATACATACACATAATCTAAAACAAACCTTGAGAACAAAGCAGCAAACTTACCTCCTGAGAGGCATGAGCAGCAAAAAAATCCTCCTCCTTTGGGGGAGGGGACACAGGTGGAGCTGCACAGCTGTCAAGCCACAGCTGGAAGGAAAATAAAACAGAGCTTAGCAGGGAGTTTACCTCAGCTCTCCCCTCCCCTCTGGAGCTTGCAGCTGACGCTGCCTAGTGCCTCATGCACAACACCAGAGTGTCCATACACTCGGAGCACACTCTGGAAAAAGCTGTCACTCCAAAGTCCACACCCTTAGGAGGTCAAGGACCCCAGTTCCTGAAACCCTTTTAGATATTATATTAATGTAGGTTCTAAATCACAGTGACCAGGCCCAGTTCACACCCAGAATTTCCATCCTCACTGAAGTTGCTTATGACCTTGACATAACACCCCTGATGCTTTCAATCCATCTCTAGACACTAGCAAAGATGAGCTGTGGGAAAAGCATGTCCTTGGCTGAGGCTGAGGCAGGCACACTGCCCTGTGCTTCAGTCCTCAGACTAACAAATGAGTGCCTTCCTGTGCCCCCTCAGGGCATGCCTTCCTCACTGCCATGCTTTTATTCTGATGGTTTCCACCTTAAACACAGCCCCAAGGTCTGAGCAGTGTCTAGGGCTCCCAGGTTTCCAAGGGCTGTGATGCACCTTCAAGAAGCCCCGATCAGCCCTGAGCTAAGGTCCCTGTGTGGTCAATGCACACATGTCACCAATATATATCAAACAAGGCTGGCAATCAATTAATTCTTTGGCAGCATGAAGTGGAAGCCCGGGGTCATTCACAGGCAGCAAGCATTCTGTCACTGAGCTCAAGCCCATAAAAATTTATGATTGACTGATCTTCATTTTCAAGACCCTGACTGGCCTAGAATTCACTGTGTAGATCAAATAGATCTCATAATTGAGGTGATCCTCCTGCCTCTTCCTTCCAAGTACTAGGATCCTAGGTTTAAGCCACCCTGTTCGCTTATTTTTGTTTCTGAGATGGGGTCTCATAGCCCAGACTGGGCTTGGACGTGGATTCCTCCTGCGTCTGCCTCCTAAGTGCTGGAATCCCAAGTGTGAGCCAGCGCACCTAGCACTAAAATGAGAAATCTTTAACTGGAAGCACACATTAAGCAGTTATGTATTGATTAGCTAATGGAAACGACCTGTGTGACCCACGACCGGAAGGAACCTAACGTCTCTAGCAGTGATGCTCAGTCTCCATGTGTACTGAGAGCCGGGCTGACCTGGAGAAGGAATGTGCTTCCTGTCTAAGACCTGGATTACTTGGCACAGCCAATAACAGCCTGGGGCCAGTGTCTTGGGGGAAACTGTGACTTAAACCTAAGAACTCAACTCTTGCTCCTTAAAGGGCTGTGGTTATCAGTCCCAAGGCTGCTGTGTGCTCTGTCTGAGACACACTTGGTACCCTTTGTTCCCTTTGTACGACATTGCTTGATTTTGTCCCATTGTGAGGTAGCTTTCTGCTTTCTGCTGATCCTTGCAAACTGTATATAAGATGCTGTACTTCTTAATAAACTCACTTGCACACACCACCAACTTGTACAAGACCTCTGAGCCCAGTTCTCCTACTTCCTTTATCCTCGCATCTCCTGGCCCTCCCCTTTGGACCCTGTCACCGAAGAATGACCTGCTGGTCCAGGTCACATGTGAATTAACAGGGCAGAGTCCTTCTAATAATGAGGGTCCTCCATGCCTTGGCTCCTCACAGGAGATTTCAGAGAGAATTTTACTGCTTGGGATTAAACAAACACTTTTTACTGAATGAACTTTATCTACGGGGGGCTGGAGAGATGGCTCAGAGGTTAAGAGCACTGGCTGCTCTTCCAGAGGCCCTGAGTTCAATTCCCAGCAACCACATGGTGGCTCACAACCATCTGTAATGAGATCTGGTGCCTTCTTCTGGCCTGGCACATAATAAATAAATAAATTTTAAAGAAATAAAAAAAAAAGAACTTTATCTACAGGGACTCACGTCAGTGCCGTGCTTCCGGGTAGCCTGGGTAGCCAGAGACTTGATTTTCTCCCTGTAAAGCTGAGCTGCACGGCTGTTGTACTTGGCGTTGGTGTCACTGGTGGTACACCCGTGCTGGTGGAAGAAGGAAGACTACAGAGAAAAGCAGGCAAATTAACAGAAATATCACAAGACTTCTGACCTTAGGCTCAAAATGCTACTGAATGAGGGACTTAAAAAGTTCAAGGGAAAAATGAAAACAATTAGACACCATAAAAGCTCTAAGGAGCTTACAGAAGGGAATCCTTGTGGCCAATAAGATGGCTCAGCAGGGAAAGGCATCGGCTGCAAAGGTGACAACCTGAGTTCAATCCCCAAGACCTATGTGGTGGAAAAGAGGTTCACCTCCCACAAGCTGTCCTTTGACCTCTACATGGGCACATGGCACATGCACAAGCATATGCACACACATACAAAGACATAAATGGAATATAAAATTTAAAAAGAAAATCCCTTCAAGTATAGTGACAATATTTTTATTTTTAACACTTATTGATTGATGGATGGATTGTTGGGGGTGCATGTGGGCATATATGGCATCTTGGGGGACTCTGTTATCTTCTTCCAGAAAGTGGGTTCCAGGTATAGAAGTCAGGTTACCTGGCCTGACAGCAGGCTGAACCATCTTGGGTCCTAATATTAATATTTGATAAAAGTAGACCCAACACTAGATAGAGAATGAGTTAACTAGCCTTCGTAACTGCACCAACTACCTATGCTGACTTGAAGGCTACTCTGAGGGTTTTCTTGTGGAGAGGCAGGAGATCACTATGTATCTCTGTGAGTTCAGGCCAGCCTGGTCTACACAGCAAATTCCAGGACAGCCAGGGCTGCATAGCCTCAAAAGAGAAACCAGGCAGGACAAACGTCTTAGAGAATGAATGACAACTCTTCATTACAGGGTCTCACTATATAGTCTTGGCTGGCCTTGAACTCACAGAGCTCCTTTTGCCCCTGCCTGCTGGGTGCCAGTGTTACAGGCATAGCCACCATATGTGACAACATATGACTTCTTACACCTGGCTGAACAGCACCTCTGAAAGCGCTTTAGTCTGGAAAAGAAGGGAGTGTCAGTGTCTCAAAAGACCTTTCGGGCTAGAATCTTTTCTCCTTCTTTGACAACTTCACGTATATATAATGTGTTTTGGTCATTTTTAAGTTATTATTTATTTATTATGTATGCAGTATTCTGGCTGCATGTTTTGCCTGAACACCAGAAAAGGGCACTAGATCTCATAGTAGAAGGCTGTGAGCCACCATGTGGTTGCTGGGGATTGAACTCAGGACCTCTGGAAGAGCAGTCAGTGCTCTTAACCTCTGAGCCATCTCTCAGGCCCCGTGTTTTGGTCATTTTTACCTTCTACTAGGCTCTCTCATCACTGCTTATTCCCAACAAGGCCCCTTTTTCTTTCATGCCTACTGTAGGGCTTGTTTTTTGTGTGACCCACTTGAATTCAGTAAAGCACGGCTATTGACTGGAGCCTGTACTACTACCTCATGGTTACACTACTGAAGAAAATGACCCCCCCCACACACACACACATACACACTAGCTTCTTTGAACAGGTTTCTGGTCTACCACTGGATAGACCTGATTCTCTCTAATTAATGTAAATACACACATTCCAGTGTAAGCACAGAGGCTCCCCTTCAAGAGTTAAAACCTCCTTTTTATTTAAAGATTTATGTATGTATGTGTATGAGCGCTGTATTTGCATGTGTGCCTGCACTAAAGAAGAGGGGATCAGATCCTATTACAAATGGTTGTGATGCATCATGTGAGTGCTGGGGACTGAACTCAGGACCTATGGAAGCAGGCAGCCAGTACTCTTAGCCTCTGAGCCATCACTCCAGCCCCTCCTTCTGGTTAAAGCACACCAGGTCTTCTAAATCCTCACTTGCTTTCAGATCCCTTAAAGCACTTACACTCCTTCATTTTCTTGGGAATTTACTTCAGTTGTGCTCTGACTCTACCACCAGAGGGGCTGGTTTGTTACCAGACACCCAGCGTCCAGCCCAACAGGTACTCAATGGGTTTCTGAATAAAAAAACAACACCTTTGGGGTTTGCGGCCCTTGAGTCTGCTTTTTGCCCCCTGCCCCCTCACTTCCACCCCCACCCCAAGCAACCCAAACATAGGGATTGAACTTCAGCAAAGAGGAGGAAAGGACAAGTCTGGGAGACTTACAGCATTTGAGTTCCCTCCAACTTGCATGCATCGAAGCTGAAACCAAGACCAGTTCGAATCCAGCTCTGTGGATCTAGAAGGAAACAAGATCCCACAGTGTGAAAACTTCCCTTCTCTGGCATCAAACTGCTAACGAACGAAGCTTTCATAACGCTTTCTAGAGCACTGGGATTTGGGACCTCTGTGTAGCCAGGCAGGGTGGTGCACATCTGTAATCCTCACCGGGCAGGCAGAGGCAAGAGAACTGTGAGTTGGAGCCTTGCCAAAGTTCCATGTGAGTCTGTTTCAAAACCACAAAGGATGGGACTGGAGCTCAGGGTGAGCACTGTGGCTGCTATGTGTGAGTGCTTTACCTACATGTGTGTCTGTACAGCTTGTGTATGTCTGGTCCTTCAGAGGCCCGAAGACGGAGTCTGATCCTCTAAAGTTACACATAGTTATGAGCCTCCACATGGGTGCTAAGGAACCAAACCTGGGTCCTATGGAAGAACAGCAAGGGCTCTTAACCACTGAGCCATCTCTCCAGCTCCTTTAAGCAGGGCTATTTAACTGAGTTAACAAATTCCCTCGGAACCCTAGACTCCCACAACAAAAGGTTCTGATAGTGGAGGCCTGAGCATGTCCCATAGGAGCTTTGGGCAGCAAAGAGTCCTTTGAAAGCTGAGTGCTGAGAAAAAAGTGCTCTTGCTAACCAATGGGGTATGAGATAAGGAGACAGTGGCCTCCCTCGCTTCACTCATGGCTACTCAACACAGAGCTTCTGTAAGTAGAGTAAGTAGATTTTGAATTGTGTGTCGGAATGAAAGCTAATGAAGACTTCCCATAGTCAGCAGTGTAGAGGGAGGAAACTGTGTGGTGAATGGTGCAACAGTCTCAAGGAGTGCCGTGGTAGGCCATTTGTTTCCAATGTGTGAGGGTGCTTCCTTCAAGGCCACGTGTCCCTTCCATGCTGGCGTCATGCTAAGGCTCTTTGCTTGAGTCCCTTGAGAGGCGCTCAGCTGAGTCTGAGCTGAGGATGAGGAGCCCTGTGAACAGCGCTGCCCTGGGTGCTGGGCAGGGCCAGGGCAGTTCCAGCCACTGCTGAATTCTGGGCCCCAGGCATCATGTCTGGTGTTTGTACACACACTCTTACCTTGTTTCACTGGATACCCACCAAAGACAGGCTAAAAATTATTGGTCCTCGTAAAAAATCACTACCTTGAAATTTAATCTAAAATCACAAACTCTACTTGGTTAAATATACCAACCACAACACACTGAAAGCTCCGACTGCTGGCATGTGCAGGCGCTCATCTGTGTGCATGTGTGCGGCTGGCAGGGGGAGAAGGAGGAGGAAAGAAGGACCCAGAACAGGGGCTTCCATGCCTCACTTACATACGTGGGTGCTGCTTAGACCTTTTCCACTGAGCTTTTGAATGTTTTGAGTTGGGACATGAGGTTCCTTACACTGGTCTTGGACTTGTGAACTCAAGTGATGCCCTCAGCCTCTCCAGGGCTGGGTTCCTGGCATGTGCCACTCTGCCAGGCTTGTGATGATTGTTTGCTTGTTTGATTTTTGAGACAGGGTCTTTTTATGTAGTCCTGGCAGGCCTGGACTTCACTATGTAGATCAGGTTGGCCTTAAACTTAGCAGTGATTGTCTTGGGTAATGTGTGTCCTGGATTTTCTCCTGTCCACAGCCTAGGTAGTTGCTCGTTGACTCGGTGCTTTTTAGTTGTTATTTTTTGAATCATCCATTAGTGTGTGACTCACGCAGTTACATTTATCTGACTTTGAAAAGGCACATGGTTGGACCTGCAGAGGCCCAGCACATCTAGCTGTCCAGGTTCCAGGCTCCAGGCCAGTCCTCCTTCTACCTGATTTCCTGTAACTGTGTATATGGGCATGTGCCTTAGAGGTGAGCAAGAGGACAGGCCAGATGATAAGGAGGGGACCTGGGAAGGAGAAAAGGACAGACCAGCCCCAAGCAGGAGTGTGCTTCCTCTGCTCTGGACAGGGTGTGGCATTGTATCTGAACAGCTAATGACCAATCTGGGAAAAAACATTTTCAAGCATAAATCTGAAAGCTGGGAGAGGGATGGTGGTATTGATGCCTCAGGCCTGTAATCCTAGTGTCTCAGGAGGCTGAGGAAGGAAGACCTCAAGTTCAAGGCCAGCCTAGGCAGTGCAAAGAGTGAGTTCAAGGTCAGCCTGGGAAAAGTATAAAAGCCTCTCTCAAAAAGTGCAAAGAGGTTGAGGATCTCACTCAGTGGAAGAACAGCTGCCTATCATTCACTGGTGTGGCATACAAGTTCCTTGGTTCTGTCCTAAGGAGGCTCACATACTGACGAAAACATACGCACAAACTTATACACTTAGCTATTTTCACAAACAAAAATTAACTCATGCCTTTAATCCCAGCACTCAGGAGTTTGAGGTCAGTTTGGTCTACAGGGATAATTCTAGGAATAGCCAGGACTAGATAATGAGACCTTTTCTAAAAAACAAAAAGAAAACTCAAAAGTGTCAAAGACATAAATGTAAGACTTGAAACTATAAAACTATGAGGAACTATAAAACTAAACTATAAAACTAAAACTATGAGGAAAAAAACAGGAGCTCACAGCTGTGCGCTCGGTGCTCTTTCTTTGAGAAGGATTTGAAAGGCACACACTATCTGGACGTCAGAAAAGTTTCCAACAGGTGTATCAAAAAACTGAGTAGAGTCATCCATCAAATGGGAGGAAATTCTCAAATCATTTCTGTCATAGAGAATCAATATACAGCAAATAAAAAGAACTCTGAAAACTCAACACAACAAACAACTCAATCCAAACCAGGCAAGCACTTGAACAGAAAGTCTTCTAAGAAGATACACAGATGGGCACAGTGTACAAGAAGATACTGAGCACTATCACTGGGGAATTCACATCACACCTGATGGCTGTTGTTAAAAATAAAGGGGCTGGAGAGATGGCTCAGTGGTTAAGAGCTTTGCCTGCTCTTCCAGAGGTCCTGAGTTCAATGCCCAGCAATCACATGGTGGCTCACAACCATCTGCAGTGAGATTTGGTGCCCTCTTTTGGCCTGCAGGGATACATGCAGACAGAATACTGTATACATAATAAGAAAAAAAAATAAAGAAGGAGGAAGGGAGGGAGGGAGGGAAAGAGGAAAGGAGAAAGGGAAGAAGGGAGAAAGTGCTGGCCTGGGGTCTAGCTCAGCAGCAGAACACCTGTGCAGCATGCATGAGGCCCTAGTTTAGTCCCTGGCACCACAGAAAAGAGAAAAGGGCAATATCAGGAGGGTGAGGACCAGGAAGAAGAAGAGAGACAGGAGATGAGATGGAAAAGAAGAGGATGAGGAGGAAGAAGAGAGGAGGAGGAAGAGGAAAAAGTCAAGTGACAGATGCTGGTGAAGATGAGCAGAGACTGGAACCCTGGCATTCTGTAACAGGGAGGACTTCCTCAAAATAGGAGAGATGTAATTACCACCTGAGCCATCAACAGCACTTCCGGGTACTGGCCCAAAAGGACTCAACAGTTCCCAATGTGATGTATGTGCACCTGTGCTCAGGGCAGCTTCACTCAATAGCTACAAGGTGGGAGCAAGCCCTGTGTCCATCCACGGCTGGACAGAGAAGCAAATCAGTGTCAACAGACAGCTGGGATATTGTTCAGCCTCATCAAAGGACAGGAACACCGATTATGAAAAAATGGATGAGCCTTGATAAGAGTGAACCAAGCAAACAGAGCCAGTGCTCAACAAACACCCCAACTCTATTCACATGATGTGTGAGGTTTGAGGCAGTGTCCCCCACAGGCTCTTGTGTTAAAGCCTGTGGTCCCAGCTGGCGGTGCTGTCTGAGGAGGTTATGAGGTTATGGAAGCCTTAGGAGGTGGAGCCTTGCTGGAGGACATCACTTGGGGTGGGCTTTGAGTTCTTACAACCTCACACAACCTCTCTCTGATTCCTGATGGTTACACTAGCCTAGTTTCCTGCCAGTATGATTTTTTTCATCATTATGGACTCTCTCTCTGGAACCCTGAGCCGAAATTAACTTTCTTAAATTGCTTTTGGAGATGGTGTTTCAGCACAGCAACACATTAGAAACTAGCACAGGAGGTATTAGTAGGCGAATCATAGAGTTTAAAGACAGCAGGGGAAGCACTGATAAAATGCACCACAGGCTTGCTTACAGGCCAGTCTGGTGGGGGCATTTTCTGAATCAAAGTTCCTTCTTCCAAAATGATGTTGGTTTGTGTCAGGTTGACGTAAAACCAGTCAGCACAGCTAGGCGGCAGTGGCGCACACTCAGGAGGCAGAGGCAGATGGATCTCTGTGAGTTTGAGGCCAGCCTGACTTCTAAAGTGAGTTCCAGGAGCTGGGGGAGAGTGTGCTGTAGAGAAGGCTCAGTGGTTTAGGAGCACTGATTGTTCTTCCAGAGGACCAGAGGACCTGGGTTTGATTCCCAGAACTCACATGGCACCTCACCTTCTACAACTCCAGTTCCTGGGGAATCTGTACCTTCTGGCTTCCAAAGGACAAACACATACAGAATGAACATATATGTATGTGTGTGTGTGTGTGTGTGTGTGTGTGTGTGTATCTATCTATCTATATCTATCTATATATATACATATGTAGGCAAAATACCCATACACATACAAATAAATAAATAAAAATTTAAAAGGTTAAAGTAGATGGGTGGAGGGCTGGGGCTGCAGTTCAGTGGTAAAGTATTTCTCTTGCAAGCGTGAGGCCCCAGGTTCAATGCCCACTAATAAAAAAAGCAAAAACAGCTAAGAAGACAGGCATGACAGTCACAAGTCAAGACATTTAAGAACCATGAGCTGAACATGAAGAAAAGCATTATTTGTGTCTTATATCACAATAAGAAAAAGTGGAATTGATAAAAAAATTTAACTGGCCATTAAATCCCTCAACATTTAAAGAAGAGATAAGGCGTGGTGACACCTTTGATCCCAGTGCTTGGGAAGTAGAGGCAGGTGGATCTGTCAGTTGTAAGGCAAGCCTGGTCTACATAGTGCGACCCTGTTTCAAAAACTAAAAATGAACTAAGTAAATAAAATAAAAAATAAAAAGAATCTGGGCAGTGGTGATGCACTACTTTAATCCTAGCATTTAGGAGGCAGAGGTGGGTGGATCTCTGAGTTCCAGGACAGCCAGGACTACAAAGAGAAACCTTGTCTCAAAAAAACTAGTAGTAGTAGTAACAGTAATAATTATAATAATAGTAATAATAACAATAATAAAATAAAAAGAGACAAAGACATTCCAGCACATTCCAAACATTCTGGAACCAGAGTCTCAGACAAAAGATGACTAACAGTTTCTCCTTTAAATTATTCCTGCCAGGTATTGTGTTTCAGCTGGGAGACAAGTACTGTATGCACCCACATAACAGTGCAGTTTCTCCAGCCCGTGAGGGAAAGAAAGCGCACTTACCGAATAAAACTCAAGTGAACACCAAGTGACCGGTGTGACCCTGAGCAATCGATGCAAAGAAACACCCCGAAGGTTATGCTTGCCCAGCTGGGATTTTTGGCACCGCAGTCAAAACATACCTGAAAGAAAAGAACATTAGATGTGGTCAGCAACTAACTGACATCAGTCGGCGAGTCATCCAGGAGGTTGGAGGGGGAGACTCACACTTTACACCCAGAGGCTGGGGAAACTAAGCCCACAGAGACCGGGCCTGGCAAGCATGAGGATCTGCATGCTGTCCACCCCTAGAGCCCACGGTGGGGGAGGGGGGGCCAGCTGGCTGTGCTTACCTGTTGCTAGGGAGGCACAGACTGACAGGTCCCCTACTTGGCAAGTTGCAGGCCAGTGAGAGACTCTGCCTCAAAGAAACAAAGTGGATGGCATCTGAGGAAAGACCACTGACTGCTGAGGTTGTCATCTGGGCTCCACACACACATGAACATATGTGCTTATATACCAGCACATGTATGCCCACACAGTCACATAGACATACACACACACAAAGAGAAAGGATGTCACCTGGGTTTTCCAAATGCTCACATTTCTTTCATAATGATGATTGTGGTAATAATATAAAGCTACATTAATTAAATAAGTAAGAATATAGATTTATCTCAAACACTTCTTATCTCGGAACTCTCAGTAGGGACCCTTAGCACATAGGCACATGCTGCTGAGGAACATGACTCTGCTGGGACACTCTGTCCCATCCCATCACGGGGACAGCAGTTGTCACCCACATAACAGGCTTCTGGGTATGAGTCTCTCTCTGTGCCAGAGAAGGAGGGTGCACTAGCCAGATGCTCAATCATCCCCCACCTCTTAATAATCATATCCTGTGCAATCTCTGCCTCACTTTACCAAGGTGCCTTGGAGAATGAGGTGGGAGGACAATCTACCACTTCTGTGATTAGGCTAAGACACTCTGACCACTGGGTCACTACCTCTGGGAGAAACCAGATACAGTTTCTCAAGGACACTCAAGACAGCCCTGGGGACAGGCTCAAGTGGCAAGGAGCTGGGTGATGTTCTTGCTGAACAGCTGTGGAGAGTGGAGGACTGCCCACACCAGCAGATGGAGTGATTGCTCAGATGACAGACATGAGCAGCATCACAGACATGACACACTAGCCGGCCAGGTCACTCTCTGCTCCTGACCTCAGAACCCATGTGGGTGAACATGTCTGTGGATGGAAGATGCTAAGTCTGGGAGTTACTCCAATACTCCTCTCTGAAACACGGCCATCCCAACCCCCAAACCAGGTCGCTTTGAGAACTGCTAGACACACGGGTCAGACAACAGAATGTGTCCTCCACTCTGGGCTGGGCCTTCCCTGTTACCTGTTTTCTCTGTTAGCACAGGTGTTTAGTGCTGGCTGAACAGTTCTGGATATTTAGCTCCCACAGACTCTTATCAAGTCTTTCTCATAAGCACTCAGCAAATGTTTGCTAACCAAGTCAACAGCACACCAACTTATTGCCAGCTCACAAACTGCCACCTGACCCTTCAATGATGATGAGAGAAAACACTCTTTATCTGATAACACATGCACAGAGTTATTTAAAGATACACAGTGCTGGGCCACCCAGAGGGCTCAGTGGGTAAAGGTGCTTGCTGCCAAGCTTGATGAGGACCTAAGTTCAATTCCTGGATCTTACTTTTTATAAAGTGAACACTATCCTCAGGAGAAAAGCTGCTTCCAGCCTTGGGAAGCAAGAGAAACTAGAAGCTGCTGAATAGCTGTCACCATGCTGGACTCAGGCTGACCAGCGATAGCAGGTGTGGAGTGACAGCAGGCTTGGAGAGTGGACAGTGACTCACTGGGTTACGTGTCAGACACTGTGACAGAAGCCAAGGTACAAAGGAGTGGACGGCATCGTAAATACACCAGTGCACACCGAGACCTAGTCCCTGAAGGCCAAGGGCTGTCCTGTGAGGTGCTGGTCATGAGGGGAGAGATAGGCACAGACAGCTGAGGAAGCAGCTCTGAAAGTAAAGAGCTTCTCTGAGGGGACACTGAGTGGCCAGGGCTTTGTGCACTTCCTATCCTGTGCTGTCCCTGCTCCCATGGTCTAATGGGTGAGACAACTCATTATGTGATCGTATGGCTTTAGGTGAAGGGATTCACAGCCTCAGCCATCCCACTGCCTGGGACCCCTGGGAAACTTCCTGCTGCCTTAGCAGGCCTGTGGCAGGCTGAATGTTCTGCAGTTCTGTGTTGAAATTCTCGAGGTTTTTCAAACAAGGGCATAACCTCTCTATTTTAAGCATTTTACAAATCAATAGCTGGCCTTCACCATCATTTTAGGGATAATAAGGAAACAATCAGACATCGGAGCTGAGACACAGGAACCAGAGCAGGAATGGTGGAACATGCCTGGGAAGTGGAGGCAGGGGGATCAGAAATTCAAGGCTGATTTCAGCTACACTGGACCCTAAGTGATTTGTGTTCTTGGCACCTACCCCCAGCATTTCACCAATGTCTCCCATATCAGAAAGCACAACAAATGAAGGCCTTCATCTAATTTAAACACTAGTTCATTTTATGAATGTTTTATGTCTGTCTGTGCACCACATGTGTGCCTGGTTTCAGCAGAGGTCAAAGAGAACATTGGTGCCCCTGGAGCTGTAGTTATGAACAGTTGTGAGCTACCACGTGGATGCCAGAACCAAACCCAGGTCCTCTGTGAGGGCAT
This sequence comes from Dicrostonyx torquatus, assembly GCA_028555095.1. NCBI lineage: Eukaryota > Metazoa > Chordata > Mammalia > Rodentia > Cricetidae > Dicrostonyx > Dicrostonyx torquatus. The sequence goes on along the minus strand of JAQHUG010000146.1, from coordinate 5,020,270 downwards.
TATTAAGTGCTCTTAACCACTGAGCAACCTTTCCAGCCCTGTTTGAGTTATTTTAAATTGCACGTGTGTGTGTGTGTGTGTGTGTGTGTGTGTGTGTGTGTGTGTGTGTGTGTGTAAGCGTGAGTACAGCTACCCTTGGAGGTCAGAGGCACTGAATCCCTTGGGACTAGAGTGGCTGTGAGCCACCTGGCACGGGTGCTGGGAACCTGACTCAGGCTCTCTGCAAGAGCAGCACTCATTCTTCACTGCTGAGCCATCTCCCCAGCCCCACATCATCTATTTTCACCCCACTGCAGGCGTCTTGAAGACATATGTCATGTCTATATCTTCAGTGTAAATGTCCTCAGTGCTTTACATGGCAATGGAACACAGTGGGTGCTGAACAAACACCGGGAAGCAGCCTGTGAGCTGAGGCCAATCACTCAAGCAGACTGCCATCACATCCAAGAGAATATGGATGGCAAGTTCCAAATAAAGTCAATCTAGCTGCTTTTTGCCTTTTCTGACTTATGCATTTTAGGGTTCCTTTTTTATTATCCCCCTCTTTTCTAGAGGGGGTCTCCTGTAACTCATTTGTTCTGTAGCTGTAGATGACTTTGAACTCCTGATCCTCCTGCCTCTCTCTCCAGGTTCTGGAATTAAAAGTGTATAGCACTATACCAGGCCTACAGCCCTATTAAAGCACAGTTTACTTACAGGGCATGCCCTTATAAGTTTAGATGAGTCTTTATACATTGGTACTTATTTAATTTTTAATTTTTAATTTGTGAAAGGACCTTGCTATGTGGTCTAGCCTTGAATTTGCCAATCGTTCTGCCTCAATCTAAGCGTTTTAAAAAATGTTAAGTAAGGCATAATGACATACTCTTGTAATTTCATCATTCAAAAGGCTGTGGCAGGGGGGATTGCAAAATTCAAGGCCAGCCCAGGTTACTTAGTGAGTTTAAAGCTAGCTACACAGAAAGAACCTGTCTCATAAACAAAACAAAACAAATAGGAGAAAGAGAGACAGAGATGGGGGGAGGGGAGCTTCAGAGCAATGGCAAAGTGTTTGTCTAGAATACACAAGGCTCTAGGTTCAAATCCCAGTACTACAGAAAAAGGGAGGGGCTTGTTGTTAACCAGTTCTTCTAGCAATTAAAACAAGTTTTCACTATTCTTCATGGCTTCAAGCCATTTCATCATCAACAGTTTCAAGCCAAGACCATAAAGCAGAGCCAAGTGCCATGAAACATGACCAGAAGCTACTCTGGCATCTTGCTTTAGAAATCTTATCACAAGCTAGGCAGTGGTGGTGCACGCCTTTAAGCCCAGCACTCAGAAGGTAAAGGCAGGCAGATCTCTGTGAGTTTGAGGCTAGCCTGGCCTACAGAGCTAGTTCCAGGACAGCCAGGGCTACACAGAGAAACCCTGTCTCAAAAAACAAACAAACAAGCCGGGCGGTGGTGGCGCACGCCTTTAATCCCAGCACTCGGGAGGCAGAAGTAGGCGGATCTCTGTGAGTTCGAGACCAGCCTGGTCTACAAGAGCTAGTTCCAGGACAGGCTCCAAAGCCACAGAGAAACCCTGTCTCGAAAACCAAAAAAAAAAAAAAAAACAAAAAAACCAAACAAATCATATTACGGAACATAATATATCCACAGGTGTGCTCTTTAGAATAAAATGGAAACAATGGCTTCATTCATGTAGACTAAAGTCACAACAGGGTTTTCTTGGATCATCTAATCTAATCTAATCTTTACAACCATCCTTTCGGTTAGCTCCAGTTCATAACCACATTCTCAGACAATGAAAATAAAGTGCAAAGTGGACAAGGGATGTGCTTCAGAGTGGTAAAGCTAGAACATAGCAGCACCCCTCTCATATATATAATGTGTGTGTGTGCGCGTGTGTGTGTGTGTGTGTGTGTGTGTGTGTGTACATTTTGGGGCAGGTCTCACTTTGTAACCAGACTAACCAGAAATCCACTACGTAGCTTAAGCTGTCCTTTAACTATTGGAAATCCAACTGCCTCAGACTCCCAAGTGCTGGAATTTTAAGTATGTACCATCATGCCCATGGACAATAATTTTAATTTTTTTGAGAGAGAGTCTCATGTAGCCCAGGCATGCCAGAACTTGCCATGTAGCTGAGGCTGCCTCTGAACTCCTGATCTTTCTGGCTTCACTTCCCAAGTGCTGGGATTACAGCATATGCCACCATGACCAACTAAATTTTAATATGCAAGCAAGCCCACATGGGTTCCTTAAAAGTGTCTCTTGGTATCATAATACTGACTTTTTATTTAAAGGAAACATCTTCCCTTTTTGTTGCTGTTTCTTGCTTTTTATTTTTCTTATTTAGCAGCGTTTTTTTTTTTTTGAGGACTTCAAAGAGAATACGTACTGGTGTGACGGGGAGAGAAAGCACTAGCATATGTATTTTTCCACCCTGCCGGCTACAGATCCAATCTTGTGTGTGGTGACAAGCAAGTCCTTGCTACACACAGATCAATCTACATTTGAAAAAAAAATCAAGGAAATAGTAAAGCAACAGACACTGGAGACTGCCTGGAAGCTGTCTCCTTGTTCCTACACTCACCAGACATTATCACCCCAATTAACCATTTCTTTCACTAGAAGCCTATAAAAATCTGGACTCCCACCATCAAAACCTAAAGTACCTGAATTTTATAAAATGTTGGAACTTTCCACGCCACCAGTTCAGAACTCATGGCTGTGCTCGGTTACCAGATGTTTCCTTGGAGGTGGAGGTAGAGACCAGACTGAACTCCAAGAGGGTGGGGAGAGTCCACGGTGACATGACAGCCCTTTGTACTCTCCAGGTTCCACCCTACTCCGTCATCCTAGGAAAGTGGTCACTTTAACCCTGTGTATCATTACAACACTGCCAGCCACGTGCTAAACGTTATGAGGTACAGTAGGGGTGAAGGTGGGGACACTTACAGGGAAAAAAATTGGAGGGGTGGACCTCAACTCCTGAAGGGATGAAGGTGAACTTTGGTGGACTTCCTTAGAAACAGAAAGCTGGCATTCAGGGCATAGAACCTTAGCTGTACTGGATTTGGAAACGGGATGCCACCAAAGGACAATGGGATCAGGATCCAACAGGTCATCAGTCCTGAGAAACACTAAAGACAAGGTCCATGGTGGGGAGAACTCCTTCTTTCCCAGAGCCCAGCACATTTAATGTTCTGACTCCTAGACATGCTTCTTCCCCCGGGTCTAGGTGGCTGTAGTGCTCCTCCTCAGCTCACAGGAGCCAGAACGTATGCCTCTTGAGCTGTCTCAGAGATCAGCTATCCAATGGACAGACATACTTCCACTCTCTGCTCTCCCCACCCCACCTTGTCTGTGCTTCTGGGTCAAGGTGCTCTGGTCTCCAGACCTAGGCACCCCAGATGCCGTGAACCGGTTCTCTCTCTCTCTCTCTCTCTCTCTCTCTCTCTCTCTCTCTCTCTCTCTCTCTCTCTCTCTCTTTCTCTCTCTCTCTCCTAGACATCTCCAGATGCCCATGCCACCATCCTCTGTCTACATGGACATCCCCTGATGTCCATGCCCCAGCCCGCTCTCTGCTCCCTGATGTTCTGCTCTGTGCTTCTGTACATCCTCCAGATGCCATGTCTCAAGTCCTCCCTAGGCCCCTAGGGCCTCTGGACAGGCTCTCACTGGACCCTGTACTGCGTTGTCAAGCCCCTGGTGTATGCTCCCCCCTTCCGCCCCTCGCTGGCGAAGGTTGGGGAGCGGCGGCTCCCAGGCCCACAGTGCGACGTGTCACAGGCCGGGCGGCTCCTCCCATGGCCGTGGCCACACCGGGGTCCAGCGAGCCGTGGGGTCCCGAGCCCGCCTGGGGCCGTTACCTTGTTAGTGGGCACCGAACGCAGGCGCTTGAAGATAGCCAGGATGTCCTGCTTGCTGGGGTCCCCCATGGTCACCAAGAACCGAGGTGAGGCAATCCCAGACAACAGGGAAGAGACAAGGAGAAGCGGTTGCCGCCTCCCGGAGACCGAGGGGCGGGGCTGCGCGTGACAAAGGCCCCGCCCCGCCGCAACTAGACTCCGCCCACAAAGCGGGCGCACGCGCCGTTCTCCCTCGCTCTGGACGCTCCAGCCGCGCGGCAGGACCCTCCGGGTTCACACCTAGAGGCCCGGGGTGGCAGGCGCATGCGCAGACGTTGTGGCTCCGTTCTGCGGTCCTTCAGCTCTCAGTGCTAGTCTACAGTGTAGGGCAGAAGTGCCAGGCTTTGTGTAGGGAGCAGCGCGCTTACCCATTGTATTCGCCAGCATCTCGCCGCCGGCTTCTCCCACGGCCACAGTCATATGTCCTTTCTACTGGGTGGCAGAGCCAGCGGGTCCCATCCTCAAGGGATCCTGAAGAGAAGCAGTGGAGGGAGGAACGTTTGTTTGTACTCTCTTTCTCAGCTGAAGCTAAGACGTGAATGAAAGTCTGTGCTGCAAACTGCTGTCTCATTTTCTCCCTCTACGGTGAAGCTAGGCTAGCCTAGAACCTACTGTGTAGTCCCCAGGCTGCACTTGAACTGGAGATCTTCCAGTATCGGCTTCCTGCATGCTCGGATTACAGGTCTGTGGTGTGCCATACCGGTTCGGTAATCTTGTAACTATAAATTGCCTGTTCTGTCAGTGGAGAGAGTGCCCGCCTCTAGGCCACAGGTTCCGTCAGGATCAGAACTGAGAAGTCTAGAAAGACCAGAAACATGACTATATAGTACTTGGGGCACCATCTAAACCTCGAATAACGTTAGTAGCTAGAAGGCTTGAGCTTGGGAGCAGGTGCCTCTTTTTACAAGGGTCAGCATGGAGCAGCTGGCAAACATGGCCTCAGGTAGGACACAATAGAAGAAAAACAGGTTTTGGTGTTGAGTGCAATGCCCCAGCTTCTTCCCGGTTCAGCTGGCTGCTTCTCAACCAGGCGGCTTTAGTCATTTCCTAGCTTGTACGAAGGTGATGGGGTTGAAACATGCTGGCCGGAGCAGCACAGCAGCTTCAGGGATATTCTGGAAAGGGACTTGGTGTGAAGTTGGGAATACTTTCCTGGACGTCTGCACACCCTCAGGGAAATTGGCACCTCACAAAAGCTGTGCATTCATCAACCCAGAACTGGATCAAAAACAACCAAAAAACCCACAAGGAAAAGGTAGCAGTAAGGAGACAGCTGAAAGAAAGCCCAGACAGGGTGGGAACAGTTGTGTGTTTGGCCTCTTTGTTCAGGATCGAACTCAAGGCCTTGCATATGCTGAGCAAGCACACACTGTCCACTGAACCACATTCCTGTTCCAGTAGGGTCTGCTTAGCCATGTCCTCCTATCTCTCTAACTTCCTTTGTCTTTCCCATGTAATGCCCCTTGCCATCTCTCTGGCTCTGTGCTGCATGCTGTCAGTGTTAGGAAACAGGAAACAGCACGAGGTGGACCTTGGCAGGTGGGTCCAAAACCACGGCAGGTGTTAATAATACATCTCTTTTACCGACTTCTCCAAAATAACGACAAAAGCCTCTTCTGTAGATTTCACTTCTTTTTCTGCACATCCTGCTGTAATACCCAGCAGCCATCTTTAGAAGCCCCTCCCCCTGGGCGTTGCCTTGGTTCGGACTCCACCTCCAGAAAAGCCCACCAAGCGCTGACCACTCCCACAGGCTATTTAGGCTGTTCGCTATGCTGGGGTGGGGGTGGGGCTGTTGCATTAAACGTGGGCATCTTTTATTCGGTCTGATTTGGTCTGATCCAAATTATTTGCGTCAGTGGAGAGGCTCATCTTAAGAAATAAACCTAACACCTGCAATATACATATTGTGGTTCTTCTCGCAGTATTTTAGATTGTGGGAGGTTGGGCTTTATGGGATTAAACTGCACCTCTTGCAATAGATCATATATGTAATTATTATAGATTTCAGTGTAAGATACACTATAGATGTCTTCATCAGCTTCTGCCTTGCAGAATTCTTGTACATTTATCGTATCTACAAATTTTGGATCTGCTTGTTGCTTGCTAGAGGGCATCTCTGAAATGGGCATGGCTTTTTTCTGCTGTTCTAATAGGCCATCAACTCCACACTATATTTCCATGCTGTTCCTATTCTTAGATTTAAAAACAACATTTTGCTCAAAATGACCCTATGCTGTTAAAGATCATGTCCAAACAACAAGGAAGCAGGCCTCCATACCCCAGAGAACCTATCGTTGTGTGAGTTTTTCCACTTCTGGTCACACCATACGTAAACAAAAGACCATTATTGCCATGAATGAGGTCATCTGCCAATGAACTAGCCACAACATCGAAAAGTTTCCTCCGAGGGGTATGAGTGCCAAATCCCAGTTTAAATGAATACTGAGTCTCCTGATAATCTCCATTTCTGCTGAGTCAATGACACTTAGGAGTGTGGAGCTGCACAATCATATTATTGATGATTTCAACATATTGCATTCTTGGTCAGGAAAGCTCAGTGGGCGCACCCTACAGTACACCCCAACTGGATCTTTAAGGCTTGAGAGTTCTTTCTCTTTGCCTCATCTCTCACCTTCTACTCACATCATTGTCTCTAATTCCTTCTCATACTGACTCGTTTGCGGGTGTGTTGCTTAGTGGCATGCCTTGGCAGGGCCCGCCAGAGGTACCCACTTCAAGCAGAAACCCTTCCCCGCCTGCTCAGCCTGAAATAGACCTGCCCTTTCCCACTTAAAACAAATCTGCTTTTTCATTCACTGGCGGCTTTACCTTTCATCTTATGTCTTTGCGAAATGTTCAACACCAAGCTTCTAGAGAATCTAAATAAGTGGCAACTTGTGTTTGATAAATAAGATATCTAATCTGTAATAAAATGACAGGTTCTCAGAGAGGGTCCTTTTCCCAGAGTTGGGCATTTGGGCCAAGGCCCCCATGGCATATCAAGGGCAGTACTCATCTCTGTGATTCCTCAATCCCTGCTCATGGGTCACACCCCAACTTACAAGCCCCCTTTTCTCCTGTCCCCGTCTGGCCCTGGGATCTTCCCCTTTTCACTTTTCTTGCCTTCTCAGGAAACAGTCTCAGTTTGGTACAAACTTGTTCAGTTTTATCCACAGAATGGCTATCTTGATTTCTTTACCAAACTCATCATCTACAACTAAAATGTTTTATTTTGATACTAAAAGAACTTCAATTCAAAATCATTATTTTTAAGACTAAATCTGACATAAATGTAATGTAAAGTCTTAATCTTATGGAAGCTGCTAACCTATTATAGACTATTGAGGAACACAAGTTAAGAGTCATCTTATATATGATCAAGCTCTTTGTGGTCATGCTGAGTACTGATGTAATTAATTATAGAGATAAGTCCTATGCAGTTCTCTATATGTTTTCAGACATAAGGAAACAAGTAACTAAAGACAAAGTTTGTCTACTCAGATCTACCCAATAGACAGACAGTCCTCAAATGCTCAGAGATCTGCAGAACATGGCATTTAAAATGTTTAATTTAAAAGGCTTTTCATAATATAGAGACAAGCTAGCTCCTGGCAGCACCCCTATTTCCTCCACAGAAGATGGATGAGAGCAGAAGAACCTCCACCTGGAACTTGCTTCGTAAGTGGCAGCACTAGCCACTTAGCAAAACCACCTTTCACCTCCACTGCTGCTACGATCCTCTTCAGATCCTGGACAACAGGACGCCGGGGAACTGACTGCCTCAAGTTGCCTAGACAAAGGTGGGCTGGTCCTCCCATGAGTCCTTACTCCACAGAAGCCTGTGGGATCTTCTGGGACCTTACAGGCCTACCTCTGCCACCCAAACACGAATGTTGCCCTGAGACCTTTGCTCTCAACGACCATTGAGGACGCGGGGTGGCTGTCTGGGTAGTCAAGCAAGTCATTTTTAATTGCTAATCCAGGTAAAATTTTATTCCTCTCAGAACTCTGATGCTGTTTGATGACTGGTAGCTTTTTAACAGCAGCAACCAAGGCTTCAACTGCCTTCCCAGTTCTCTTCCCAGTGTACAGCTCAGGTTATTCTCCTAGAGCTGATGCTAAATCCAGATACCTCGTTACCAGACTCAGAAAAGAGATAAACTCACAAAACAAATTTCAATATAACTTAGCATTCCTTTGTTTAAAGGAACTTACTGCCCTCAGCAATCAAGCACCCGAGTCTCCTGAGTGTTTGGGTAATGCCATGACGAAGGGAAAGAAACAGGTGCTTTAAGGTTTATTTACAAAACGATAGGAAAGCTTGAGGTGTGAAGATCTAAGAATGTTTTAGGATCTAAGAAGATTTTTTTTAAGGTGTGCAAATAAAGTTATTAAGATGCGCACATGCAAGTTATTAAGGTCTGAGGATAAAGAGAAAGTGATTTGAGACATTTAAAAGAATAAAACATGTTCCAGATTTCTCTCTCTCATTATGTAACTGTTATATTAAGACTCCAAAAGCTCATAGTCAATAAAATTCTGATAAGCTATTAATCTAGCTCTGGCAAAGTACTACTATTATCATCATAGCCACAAGCTCAAGATTTCAAATTTCCTTTGGCAGTTTCCTAACTATAAAACATCTGTCACAATTTTCTGGATAGAAGAAAGAATGTTAATGCTTTCAACCAAAATCATTTTTCTACCATGAGTATACAGCAGTTTCTACAATGGAGATTTCTGTAGAAATTATAGACAGTGGGAATGCTGATGTGCTTAAAACTTACATTTTCACAAACTCAAAGAATTCTAGTAAGCTCCCGGAAGTCGACTTGGATTCTCCTCAAACAGCTCAGACACACTTCAGATAAGTACTGCCTAAGCCTCCTGCCTTTCCCTGGTCTTGACAGCCCCTCCTTCAATTACCATGACCTAAGAAAAAAAATTTTCCTTAAACTTAATCTTGTCCCTGCTCTGTCAGCACCACGCCAGGTCCAAGAGGTCCCAGACAGTTCCACAGAGCCTGGACAGAAGTGAGGCAATCAATTACTTCAGGACATGGCCAGCTCCTCAGTTTTCTCAGGTCCCTCAAGATTTTGACACCCACAAATCAGCAGGAAGCAGTGTCAAGAACTGGGCATCCCCATTTCCCTATCCTTCCTACCTAACTCCTTATCTTTTTTAATAAATAAAAAGAAAGAAATGTTAGCATCCAGGCACACCTCCCATCCCTTGGGGACCTGACAGACAAGCAGTAGCCTAGTCTGCTGTGTGGTCTCTGTGCCCCCATCCCTTTAAATGATGGAACTTGGCCTACTCCTTCCTCTTCTTTCTCTTTCTTTCCCCCACCTGTCTCTCTGTCTTTCTGCCTCTCTTTGTATCTCTCTCTCCCTCTCTAGCTCTCTGCCTATCTGCACCTCTGTACTCCCTTTCTCTCTCCCCACTCCCTTCCCTTCTCAATAAAACTCCCCATGGAAGCTCTGCCTGAATGGCGTGTTTATCTCTTACCACCGTGGTTTGGGCCCACCCATCAAGGTCTATCTCAGTCAGTTCCAGATCCCCTCTCCATATAGTCAAACAGTCATTTAATGCACATATTGCCACTCACTCTTCCAGTCATTTAATGCACACCTCCCACTTGCTGCTCTTCCACTCATTTAATGCACACCCTGCCACTTGCTCTTCTTCTAGCTGCTGCCTGTGAATTATACAGTTGAAACACTGATGCTTTTTAAATTAATGTGTTTCCCCTCTGTATGCTGTGAATACCATTGGTTAATAAAGAAACTGGCTTGGCCTGATAGTATAAAGGTAGGTGGGAAAAACTAAACTGAATGCTGGGAGAAGGAAGGCAGAGTCAGAGAAGCTATGGAGCTGCTGCTGGAGACAGACATGCTGAAACCTTGCTGGTAGGCCATGAGCCTCATGGTAGAATATAAAATAATGGAAATGGGTTAATTCTAGATGTAAGAGCTAGCTAACAATATGCTTAAGCTATTGGCCAAACAGTATTGCAAATAATATAGTTTCTGTGTGATTATTTCAGGAGTATGGGCAGCCAGGAACATGCAAGAGGCCTCCCTACAACAAACTGGTATACCAACATGGGGCTGACTAAATCCATGTAAAACCTGAGAGGGCTTGGAAAGGAATTCTAGACACTAAAAAACAAACATTTAGTCACATTATTTTTTTCTGGATGGGCTCTGCTTGCTGATGGCATGCTGCAGCTCCTTTAAGAGAGGTTTTTCTGATTCAGCAGTAGCAGATAAAAAGCTGTATGGTTTTGAAATGGTGGCTTCCTAGCTGTGCTGCCAGCACGAACTCTGGTTCTTTCAGGAGACTGAGCATTTAAATGAGTTCTATACTTGCTTAATGGTAACATAGACCCACTGTGTGCCTAAAAATGGGACAATGTACATGACTCTCAGAGGCAACAAACAGCTCTGCCATGCTGGACTGGATGGAGCAAGCAGGCAGTGCCATGTTGGCCATAGCCACGCCCACATAGCATAAACAAAAAGTTCTGGTCAGAAAAGGATTACAGATATGCAATAAAGACAAATTCAGATGGAAAAGACCTCTAAATGGGTCATAATGTTGGGTAAATGTACACTGGCTTGGGAGAGAGAAGAGTATAGAGAGTTATAAAAAGAAATAAATGGTTTTTTAAAAAATAAAACAAAGTCTTTAAAGAGACAGAACACAGACAGTACTAGATTATAGGAGTAAAGATAATAAAATAAATATTAAAAAGTAACAGAGTAAGAAAAATAAGCTACATAAAAATGGAATATATACAGGGAGTCTGAATTATGTATATTATTGTGTTTTCTTTAAATTCTTTGACTGTGAAGGAGCTGAGTACAGAGATACATTTCATTGTATGGGCTGTTAAGCAAAACCAACATATATATCTTAAAGATACCTTGATTTCAAAATATGGATCTAAGGATATGTTGCTTTGGAAAAGAGGTTCTTTTGTTTCACAAAAGATGAGAACCTATGAATTCCTTCCAGACTAATGTGACTTGATGGACTAAGATTCCTTGAAAGGTCATCATGAGGACTCTCAAAAATTACTTTGCCCAACAAAAAGTAGGAAGCACTTTGGAGAGAACTATGCCCAAATTCCCAAATATTATTTGTGTTTGCTTACATTTAAAGGGGGATATGCTATAGAGATTTGCATTGATATGGATTTTGATCTATTGATACAAATTTTAGGTCAATTTTTGTTACATGTATATTTCTGCTCTTGATTAAGGTATTGTGTCTGTGCAGCTCATTTAAAAATGCAATGTATAATTAAGAAATATAGGAGGCTCCAAAGCCACAGAGAAACCCTGTCTCGAAAAATAAAAAAAAAAAGAAAAAAATATAGGTTAATAATCATCTATAATAGTCAAGCTTGTAGTCATGATAGTTATATTTTATAGATGTACAGAGATGTATTTCAAATGAATAGGCATTCTTCAAACCTTTCAAAGACTAAAGAAATTGACATTTAGCCGGGCGGTGGAGGCGCACACCTTTAATCCCAGTACTCGGGAGGCAGAGGCTGGCGGATCTCTGTGAGTTCGAGACCAGCCTGGTCTACAAGAGCTAGTTCCAGGACAGGCTCCAAAGCTACAGAAACCCTGTCTCGAAAAACAAACAAAAAAAATGACATTTAAATGTTCTTTATTGTTTTTTTCTTTGTTGATACTTATTGAGCTCTACATTTTTCTCTGCTCCCCTCCCTGCCTCTCCCCTCCCCCCTTCAGCCCTCCCCCAATGTCCCTATGCTCCCAATTTACTCAGGAGATCTTGT
>JAQHUG010000146.1:4993635-5005651 GCA_028555095.1 Dicrostonyx torquatus | reverse complement strand
TTGTCTATTTTGTTGATTTTCTCAAAGAACCAACTCTTTGTCTTATTCTTTGTATTGTTTTCTTTGTTTCTATTTTGTTGATTTCAGCTCTCAATTTGATTATTTCCTGCCGCTGTCTAGTTCTCTTAGGTGCGTTTGCTTCTTTTTGTTCTAAAGTTCTCAAATGTTCTGTTAATTCGCTAGTGTGGGATTTTTCCAGCTTCTTTATGTAGGCGTTTAGTGCTATAAACTTGCATCTTAACAAATGTGTTTTCCCCAGAGTTAACCCCATAGCAACTGGCACAACTCTCAGAGCCTCTTCTCAGAGCTAGTCTTGATTTCTTCTCCCTTGTTACTGAGATGACAGATCAAAAGTAGTAATCAGAGATGACCAAGTCTTTTTCTTTTTTTACCTGCCAAGAGACCTAAACAGCAATCCTTGCCCACCATGAAGGTTCATGGGAATAGCAGGTGGCTCTGTTTACATCTCTTTCTCCATTTCCCAGCTTTAGGATAACATAGTATCTGTGCTTGCCCAGCCATCTCTCATCTACTGGCTGCTTACCATTTTAAAACAAGTTTTTATATTTATTATTGTATATGATTACTTTGCCTGCATGTACATGTATCATGTCTGCTGCCCTAAGAGAACAGAAGGTATCAGATGCCCCATGCTCTGGAACTGGAGCCACAGCTGCCTGTGAGTCACCATGTGAGTACTGGAAACTGAACCACTGAGCCAGCCATCTCTTCAGCCCCTTAAAGATGCATAACTGTGTCTATTGGGTGGTTTTGTACATGAGGATAATATCTGTAGAGGCCAGAAGGCATGAGATTCCCTCGAGCTGGAGTTATAGGCAGTTGGAAGCTGCCTATGTGGGTGCTGGGTACCAAACACAGTATGTGCTCTGAACTGGTGGTCTACTTTCCAAACTCACAAAAATCCCTTGTTATTCATAAATACACTCTCCCTTTCAGTGTTATCATCAAAATAGATTCCTATGGAACTGGAGCAATGGCTCAGTGGTTAGAGCACTGGATGCTCTTCTAAAAGACCTGGGTTTAATTCCCAGCACCTACCTGGCAGCTCACAACCATTTGTAAATACAGTCTCAGGGGAATCCAACACCCTCTTTTGGCCTCCATAGGTACTGCACCCATATGGTATACTGACATACATGCATGCAAAAACACCTATATGCATACAAATTTTTAAATAGATTATACCTGTGAATTTCTCCATATTGCTCTTGCCTACTCAACAATTTCATTTTTTCTCTCAGTATTAGAGATTGAACAAGAGTTGTATACATGCCAGTCTTACACATCCACAGCCCAAGTACACATTTCTAAATTTATTGGGTTTTGTGTGTGCATGTTTTTGTGTATGCAAGTGTGTGGAGTGTATATGCCAGTGTATATGTGGAGGCCAGAGGTAAGTTGGGTATCATTCATCAGGAGCAGTCTACCTTTTCTTTTGAGACAGGATCTTTCACTGGCAGCTGGGGCTAGGCTCAGGTTAGGCTATCCAGCCAGCAGGGATCCTCGTCTCCACCACCCTAGTGCTGTAATTACAGCAAATGCTATCATGTTCAATTTTTTACATGGGTGCTGAGGATCAGGCTCTTATGCTTGTGGCAAGCACTTTACCAACTGAGGCATCCTCTTGGCCCCTCAAGATTTTTAAAATTTTCATGGACTAACTTGATATTCCTCACATACAGAATACACATGCTAACTAGAGTTCTAAATATTCAAGGACACACGAATCAATCCAGGTAGATTACGTTTTTGCATTTTAGAAATTTCCCAGAGGACTTAAACTTATATTCAGCAACAGATATGTTACGTCTTGAAAGTCTTCTCTTGCCTATGGTCATAAACATCCTATTTATGTCAGCTTATCTTATTTTAGGAAACTAGGGATGGAACCTCAGGGTCTTGCTTATCGGGGGCCAAAACTTTACCACTGAGCCATACCCTAAGTGCTCAACTTATCCTTATTTCTGAGGCATTAGTGCTATCTTGTTTCTTTACACAAGAGCTTTACTGTTGGGAACTGCAGACCACCAGACTCTGAATTTCCTGTAAACAACTTGTTTTCCTCTGCTCTGAGCAGCCTGCATCAGGAGTTCCTGATGGCAGGGGAGTGGTTTCTGGTGGGCTGCAGCTGAAAGAGAGCTGAGGCTTGGCCAGAGCACTATATAAGTTGCCCCTGAGCACAATAAAGGGGGCATTCTTATTTCAAGGATGATCCATGTCTCTCTGTGTGTATATATGTATGTTTAAATCTCCAGGCCCTTGCCCTACTTGTGAAAAGTCCCGTAATGCAGGCGCTGCACTACAGGCATAGTACCATAGTACATGTAGTAGCACAGACTCTACACTTTACATGTTAAAATACATACTTGAGTACTTGGTTCATCAAGAAACACACCAGAGACATGTCAATATTAAAGTAGTCTTCTCCTAAACTTTTCCAAGTTATACAAAACTTTCAAAACATTTGGGATTGTTTTCCAATAGGCACCAGACTTGGCACAACTGATGCCATGTTAGAGGCACCAATCTGAGCTTAAAGTCCAGCACATAGGGCCCAACATCTTAAAATGGGAACAAAGACTTAACCCATTCAAGAACTAGTCCATAGTTTCAAGAAAATTTCTACACTCATTAACCTTGCATTTTAGCTTCTGTAGTTCTTGCTAACTGAAATATGATAACCAGAATGAGATTTTTTTTGTGCATAGAAGACTAAATTAGGCAAGTTCCCTAGGCAGCAACCGGCTGGCAATAAAGACTTTCTTTTTGGTTTTAGGAGTGTCTGAGTGATCTTGGTGGTGGTGGTGCATGCCTTTAATCCCAGCAGTTGAGAAGCAGGTGGATCTGAGTTAGAGAATAGTCTGGCCTACAGAGTGAGTTCCAGGACAGGGTTACACAGAGAAACCCTGTCTTGAAAAAAAGAGAAGCAAAAAAGAGTGTCTGAGTGGTAGTTTCTGGTGGGCTTATCTCACAACAGTTTCTCTGATAAACAAGTGTTTATTTCTAACTTAATTTAGTACAATGTACACAATACAATATGCAAACATACAATATACATGTAGATATATACACCCTTACATACAGAAAAAAATTACCCATGTGTTAGCATATACCGTTGTGTCAAAATACTGGATATAACTGAAATGAGTAAAGACTTATAACTTATTTTGGCTCATAGCTTCAATCCATGGTTCTTTGGTCTCATCACTGTATGAGGCAAAACTAAACACCATAGAAACACTTGGCAGAGTGCTTTCCTTATGATAGAACACTGGATTAGGAACAAGATAGACTCTTTCCAGGACACTCCTCCAGTTTTCCACTTTCTACAAAGAGGTCCCAAGGTCTGCCCATTCAAATATCAAATAATTAACAGATTAGTTCACTAATGTCACCACCCTTAGGATCCAATCATTCCTCAACAGTACCACTAGCTGAGGAGCTTCCCACCTATCAGTGCTTGGGGTAACATTTATACCCAAACACTAATACCACAATGTATGAGATAACAGTAACAACCAGACACAATTGTCATAGAATGTTCCATTGATAATGACATTGAAGTTAATGACATGGACTTCCTTAACCCAAGGCTGCACTTGGGTGGGGGATACTGCCTGGCCAGCCCTTTACAAAGCAGTCATTTCCTAGTACCCTTCGTTTGGCTAAATATGCACTGGATCTCAGTCAGGTGCCTTAGTTTTTGTTAGATTTATTTTGGGGCATATTTTTGAATTTAGAATTACCCTGAGGTGGTTGCCACAAGGTACTGACTTATCTATTACCCCTCTGCCCAGGGTCTGAGGTCCTTCCTAAAACTTTTGTATCTTCACATCTAGATCACAGGGTCTGTAGATATAGGATCTTAGTTAGGAGTCTCTCAGATGAGAGTCCTGGTATAACTTCATAAAAGATTAGATAAAGAAGTCTTCTTCCTTCAAGAGCAGACTAATCCAACATCCAGCCAACTGGTCTTTTAATCTAATTCATACTGATGCCAGGCATTGCGAAGTGTTTTTTCTTGAACCTCTTGGCTCTAAATGAGTCTCAATTAGCACTCAAGATACCCATGGGGTGATTCCTATGCCTATTCTTTAACTTGTTAACATGAGAAGCAACTAGAACCTCAGGGCTCTCAGAGCTGCTTTTCATGGAACCCCTGGAAGTGGTAATGGTACTAGGCACTGGCCCTGCAGACAGGGTGTGAGAACTGGAATTATAGGTGCTCACAAAACAAAGTTATACTACATTTAGAATAGCAGACACCAAAACAAGCCCCGAGGCTTCAGACAGGGACAAGGCACAGAGCAGTGTGAGTGGCAAACCTATCTAAAGTCTCTTCCTTCGCTTTTTTCTTATTTTTGGAGACAGGGTATCACTTTGTAGCCCAAGCTGGTCTGGAACTCACTATGTAGCTCAGGTTGGCCTCAACCTGGCAATGCTACATCCACCTCCTGAGTGCTAGGATTGTAGGCATGAGTCACCAGACTAGCTCAAACAAAGTTTCAGAAGCCAAAGTCTACTGGAATAGAGTACCAAGTCAGCAGAACAAAGACAAAGCCTACAGACTTTTACAGTGCTCAGCCAGTCTGCAATCCAAAGGGGAGATTAAACTGAGGCCACTAGAATGTGACAGCCAGAATATAGGACAAGCAGCGAAGGTTACATTATGGTGAGTACACATTGTAGACAGCCAAGAGTCTACTGACTAAAATTGAAGCCAAGGTTCAGGCAGTCACAAGGCAAATTTGCACCAACTATCACCAGAGCTGGTTGTCTTCTTCAGGCTCTCTAAGAATCCCTTTGTGGTCATCAAAACTATCAGCAACTGGTTGAGGTACCTGTTGCTCAATGCAGATGAAAATCAAATATGTCAAAAGTGTATCTTTCCTCTTGATAGCAGCTCTGAACTGCTGCCACAGATGAACAATGCAGAGAGACATATTGGATGGCCAGCCAGGTAAACAGAAAAAAAATTTGTTGGCTAATACTGCAAAGACTATGGGAGGAAAAAGATGAGAACAAATCCCTTTTTTATCCTGGGGGACCTTCAGTGTTAATGCCAGTACCCTATAAAGACCACAGTTCAAAGGATGAAACATTGAGTATTTTTATTTTCACCCTAAATTAGCCATTGGCATTCTCATTTTTATAAATTCCTAACTTAAATGTGTGTGTGTGGGAGGAAGTCAGTCAATACTCAATATGCTCTTGACAAAGCAGGTAATAATCAAGTTTTGCTCTCGAGACTGTCTCTACCAGGAACTGTACAAATGGCTATTTTCAGCTACTGAGCTGCAGGTCTCCAGCAGATGCAGTGACTGCCCTAAGCTTCAGTTTCCTCATCTGTGAAATGGGGACAGCTATTCCTACTTGCTAGGGAATAGGCAATATTCAGAGGCTGAACCATAAACATGGTGCCTAGCATAAGATAGGTGCTCAGTAAGTAAGAATAACTAGAAAGTAGTAATAGTCTTTTATGACATGAAAGCAGAAGGCTTTAGTTCGGTGTAAACAACTATGGGAAGCTGTCCCTGTCCCCTAGGTCAACATGAGATGTCAGGTACTCTTAGCTCTGCATTTTGCTAGCTGGCATCACTGTCTAATCTACCAGCTGGTCTGTCAGCACCTGGAGTTGTATGCAAAGAATCTCAGTCTGCAGACTTGTCTCTGTTGGTAACAAAAGCAGGGAAGCTTGTTGTCTGGAATACAGCACAAGCATGTTGTAAAGCAACAAGGGGCAGGCTAGCCACTCCCAGGAGTGTCCGGCAGGTGGACAATTTAATTACTTGGCAAGTACCAATGGAGTGAAGTCCTTTGCTTTGTAAGTAGCAAGGAAACTATTCAAAAGTAGTATTATAGTATAAATCAAAAAGAAATTAGCAGTCAAGAGTGACCAAGTGAGGTCCTTTTCTGATGACCCCTTGTAGTGAGTTTACCTAGTTTTACCTGTTACTCATCTTGACAGTATACACACACACACACACACACACACACACACACACACACACACGAGACAGCAATGACAACTTTTAACACAGCCATGGGGAGGTTTCAAGGAAATGAAGTGGCGCAGAGCCTTCAGAAAGTCCAGAGTCCTCAGAAAAGAATCTGAGAATGGGAGTCTTCCGCATGAAGGCCACTCTGAGCAATGTGGCCACTAGCACTCCCTCTACATGTAGGTAGAAGCAGCAGAGTGCACCATAGAGTGTAAAACAGGAAAAGCTTGGCAGCTCCAGAGAAGCCAAGGAAGAGTGACTCTACTGGACCTCCACCTGAGAGGCTACAGATGGAACACTGAGGTGGCCATATGCTTATACTAATGGACACTGAGGGTTAATCACAGGCTGGTGAGGTGTGCTGAGTATTGGCATAGGTACCCGCTTTAGGAAGAGTACCATGTACTTCTCATGTGCATCCTTGAACACCCTTCAGTTGCTAGAGACACATTTGGAAAGCTCTGCAATAAATAGGTATTCCCAGAACCCAGCTGCCCCTCACTCCCAGGAAGCTCCTATCACCAAACAAAACTGTCTGAAGCCACAAAAGCAACAGATTAGCATGGTATGAAGGATACAGTCCACAAGCCTGGGCGAGTGTGGTCTCCAAGCCCGAGCACACTTGTCAGGTATCCACTTTCACCACGTCCTAGGGATTAACACATTCTGTCCAGAGATTTGCTTAAGCTGGACCATATTGCTCTTTATCCTTTTAACTAAATGCCCTTCCTCCAGAAATCCTTGAAAAAGAAGCTGAATGGATAGACTTTAGGAATGTCTAATCCATGTAGCTTTGTACTGGCCATTTAAGTCTCAAAATACTGATACAGACAGTATTCATTTTCTGATAATGAAAGTGAGACCCAGTACCATTTGGCATTTAAGACAATGCCCTTGTCTCTAAGGTGCCTCACATGCTACAGCTGCTGGGGCCAGATCTAGGCTAGAGCATTGGACAGCACAGCCCTCCCCACTGACAAAATGGAAACAAGCATGTAATGAACAAAGGCAACAGCTATGCTCACAACTATGCCACCAACATAGATGCATGCTTGGGATCCAGGACACAGAGTGTTGGTGTGACTGCCTCCTGTCTATATCTACCTGTTTGGGCTTTGCTCCAGTGAGAGGCAGAGCAGGTAGAGAGAAAGCAACTTGCCATGGAGAAGCACAGGGATTGGATTTGGAATCTGGGGAGGCCTGCAAAGCAATGGGGCATATGGGGTAAACAGAGGTGGGATGGAAACAAACCTCTGTGTCAATTTCAACACAGACCAAGGACAAGTATGAAAAGGTCCTAAAGGAGCTTAATCAGACCACATGAAAGTACACAGAACAGGTGTTCAAGCAGTGCCAGCAGTTTGAAGCACTTGCACTTCTGAGAGGGCTTTGCACACCACATTGCAGATGCCCAGAGGGCCTGTTTGCAGAGCCAACATACAGCCATGGAAGGCTTAAGCAGGGCAGGCATGTTGGGCGTGATGTTGCCAGCTCAAAATGGGTCTGGGCAGCAAAGGAAACTGTTCTGGTGCCACAGCCAGGACCAACATTCTAAAAATCCACCTGGGCCTGTGCAGCGTTGGCCAGGCCTCAAGTCTTCTGCCCCCAGGACAGTCCCTTGTAGAGGTTGTCTCATCCCTGCTGCCAGCTTGACCATCGACATCTTGGAAAGACACTCCAGTTTGACTTATGACATGGTGTGCCTGCATCAGCAGAGACCCAGAAAGCAGGATGGGATAGAAATCTACTTCCTTCATCCATCTGGCAGAATCGTTGAGAAATGAATGTCAGGTCAAAGCTTGTTATCAATAGAAAGTGACATCCCCTTCTAAAAATATGACGACAGTCATTTCACGGCTGCTCTGGTGTTATTTCATCTCTGTGACATCCTAGAAAGTAGGCAGAACTGTCTCCATCTTGCTGATGAGGAAACTGAGCTGCTACACAGCTTTTAGGGGACAGGAAAAGAGACAGGGCTGGGACTGTGTCCTGCTCTTCTGTGTGTGAGGTACCTACCTTCCACTGTGTTTGTACTTGGCTGTGACAAAGGCCTGAATCAGCACAGCCTGTCTCTCTGTTCCAAGCCACGGGGAGGGGGATGGTACATGATGTAGTCACTCCTAGGGCTGCTGTCACAGAATCTGGGTGGCATGGCAGACAACAAGGGAAGCTCGCCACTCAGTTCTAGAAGACAGAAGTCAAAAACCAAGGTGTGGCCACACTCCCCCTGAAGGCTAGAAGTGCCTCTTCTAGCTTGTGGGGTCTGCCACAGTCCTCAGCTTTCCAGAGAGCTGACCACTTCTCTGCATTCCTCTGGCCATCTTCCCATGACTATCCAGTTAGATTTCTCCTGCTTTATAAGGGCTGCTGTCCTTATAAAGGGGCCGCTTTACTGAACCTGCTTGAAGTTGTTCACCTCTAAAAGACCCTGTTTTCAGCAAAGGTCACACCCCAAGGTTAAGGCTTCAGTCATTGTTTTTGGAGAATGCAATTCAATCCCTAGATATTCTGCACTGAAGGAAACTGAGGCTCAGAAAAAGTAAAGACCCGTCTATGTAGATAAGAAGTGACCTATCAGGTCCAGCCAAGACTGTGTTCTTGCCCCAGGAGGCCGGACTGGGTCTGGTATTTCCACCCTCCTCCCATACTACCTTTCACTTGGGGAGGGAAACCTCCAGCTCTCCTAAGAGAAATGGAGGAGGGGTCATTCTGACATTCTCCTCTAATGGCTTCTTCCTCAACGTGACCCGAGCTAGTGGGACTGCACAGTTGCACCCACAGAGCACTGCCAGGATCCGACACAGGACAAGTCTCACTGTGTCACCTGGTTTGGTGGGAAACTTACTTGTTGGTGGGTCCCAGGCTCTGGAGGATGGTGTCTGCATCTGTACATGTGACGGCCCGGGAATGGCATTCCTGTGTCTGGAAACAGATTTGTGCAGACTGCAGAGACCATCATGCAGGCTACAGGGCCTGCTGTGGCTGTGAGGAATGATGGCTGGGCCCTGCCTTTTGTAGAGCTATCTTTCTGTCTCTGATTTAGCTACAAACCATTTATCAAAAGCTGGGGAAGAGCTTCAAAGCAGCTGATGGCTCCTTATGACCCCCTGCTTGGCTGTAGCCCTGGCAGCAAAAGATCTGCCATGCTGGCCTCACCTGCCTCCTTGCACACTGATGACCATCTGCCAGCCACTTGGGTATGAAGTGAGTGCTGGAAAGCAGGGTACAGAAGCCACTTCAGCCTGCACCTCTGGCTTCCTGGTCCTGCAGCTCACAGTTGTCTGAAGAGCCTGTGCTGTTCAAAGTAGTCTAGGTGTTGCCTGCTGTCCTTCTTCCAGTAGGAACTGGCACTGTCATCCCAGCTACAAAAGAAACTGCCTCTTATCTCCATGGGGTCATCAACACACCTGCAGGAATAGGAAGGAAAAATGATGATGGGGTGTTTATTTTAGGTCCTAATCTGGGTCATGTTTCTGGGTGTGGGGTACTTGCCTCCTCTGCCCAGTCATGCACTGAGATAAATAACATCCACATGATGTGGCAAAAAAAAGGGAACAGATATGAGGTGGCATTTCCAAGGTCTTTGAAGTAACTGTTAAACCCAACAAATTTTCTCTTTGGGGGCTGTAGGAAAGGGAGTACTATATCATAAGAGTTGCAGTGCTACACAGAAGATGGGAACCAGTGGTTCCCAACCTTCCTAATGCTGCAACCCTTTAATACAGTTCCTCGTGTTGTGATGAACCCAACCATAAAATTATTTCATTGTTTCTGCACAACTGTAATTTTGCTACTATTATGAATCATAATGTAAATATATGATATGCTGGATATCTGATGTATGACCCCTGTGCGGGTTGCAACAGTCACATGCACCCAAAGCTAACTTGTTAGACACAGGGATAAACTGCTTTATGCTGAGCCTCTGAGACTTCAGAATGCTTATCAGAACATGACCTGGCTTACTTGCACAACAAAGGTCCCTCTCAAGTCATAGACTTTGTTTTCTTCTAACACTGTTACACATGCTCCTAGGATCTTCTAGCTGCCAA
Source organism: Dicrostonyx torquatus (assembly GCA_028555095.1). NCBI lineage: Eukaryota > Metazoa > Chordata > Mammalia > Rodentia > Cricetidae > Dicrostonyx > Dicrostonyx torquatus. The sequence continues at coordinate 4,995,579 of JAQHUG010000146.1, read as the reverse complement.
TCTCTTCCCTGGTCACTGTGTTCAACATGAATCATGTAAATGTCACTCACTGACTCTCTGGAGTTGATACAAAGCTACAGACCATGGAACACTGGACCCTTCTCCAGAACTCTTGCAGTGTGGTTTAAAAGTACCCTTGAAGATATGCTGGACCTCTGGGTTGGGTTTTTCCTTGTCAGCTGAGCATCATTAAAGAAAGTATCACTTAGAGAACAGCACTTAATGCCAGCACTCCATCCTGTGTGACGAGGGAAGAAGATTCCCCAAGAAGTTGTAGCACTGTTAGCCAGGACAGGACAGAGGCAAGAGAGATGTTCATGAATGGTGATGGTGGTGCCATGACAGTTTGTGATGGAAAGAGAGCTCAGGGGGATATGTCTCTAGTATGAAGATAGATTTCACGGGAATCTGAGGAGAGAGACAGAGCCCACAGTTGAGGGTTTAAGAAGGAGGGGTGATAGGAAAGAATGCAGAGGCCTTAAACAACTGGGAGTTCAGAAGAAGCAAAGCAAGCACCAAGCTCCATGTTATAAAGGGTCACAAGAAGATGGATGTGCTAGATCAGAATGGCAGAGAGCCAAAGACAGACAAGAACCATACCAAATCTGAAGAACTAGGTCAGGAACTAGATGGGCCAGGATCATGGTAGAGGTGCTAAGAACAAAGACATTCTTTTCCTGGACCAAAGGAATAAACAGAGGCAGATAAGCCCAATGTCTGTAGCAAATAGGGGATTTCACAAGAAGCCTGGAGAGAAAGCAGAACTGCTAAATGTGGCTATGTTTTCTCTGGCAAGAAGAACATTAAGAACATGTCTGTTAGCCGGGCGGTGGTGGTGCACGCCTTTAATCCCAGCACTCAGGAGGCAGAGGCAGGTGGATCTCTGTGAGTTCGAGGCCAGCCGGTCTACAAGAGCTAGTTCCAGGACAGGCTCCAAAGCTACAGAGAAACCCTGTCTCGAAAAACCAAAAAAAAAAAAAAAAAAAAAAAGAACATGTCTGTTACATTATTCCCATCTACCCAAGTAAGAAGACATGGTATTTGAAGTATCTCTGGCTTTTAGCTAGAAACTCACTAAATACTCCTTTGTAGTTGAATGGATCAGTACCTAGGCCCTAGATCTAACTGAAGAACAGAGACAAGAATTATTGTTCAAAGAACAGAAACCAGGACAACTGAGGAAATAGAAGTAAAAGCAGAGAAGGGTTCTAAAGGACTGAGTAGCTGCTGACTTTCACATGTTTCAGGGCTTAACTTTAAGGGCCCAGGAAAGGACCAAGATCAATTCACTGGCAAATTTTCAAGCTACTCGGTAAGTGCTTTTAGGGGTCAGAACTAAGGTAGGGGGTAACAGGGCAGGACATAGCTCCTGTCCCTATTCATGAAGCTTGCAAACTGGTTCACAGAAGTTGTTTTGGGTTCAGGACCCCATAGACCTTCTCGGCAGGAAGCAAAAGTCTAAGAGAGGCTGATAGGCCCCTGAAGAGGAGGTACCAACACTAATAGGGGGTGGAGTGGGGACTGGAGCCTCTGGGCTCTTTAAGACCGTTCTCACCCAACCTGGTCTACAAGAGCTAGTTCCAGGACAGGCATCAAAGCTACAGAGAAACCCTGCCTCAAAATACCAAAAAAAAAAAAAAATGGGGGGGCTGGAGAGATGGCTCAGAAGTTAAGAGCACTGACTGCTCTTCCAGAGGCTCTGAGTTCAATTCCCAGCAACCACATGGTGGCTCACAGCCATCTGTAATAAGATCTGGTGCCCTCTTCTGGCCAGCAAGCATATAGACAGACAGAACACTATAAATAATAAATAAATTTAAAAATAAATTATAATTTTTTTTTTCGAGACAGGGTTTCTCTGTGGCTTTGGAGCCTGTCCTGGAACTAGCTCTTGTAGACTAGGCTGGTCTCGAACTCACAAAGATCCACCTGCCTCTGCCTCCT
>JAQHUG010000146.1:4967020-4982952 GCA_028555095.1 Dicrostonyx torquatus | reverse complement strand
AGCCTGGGCTACAAGAGCTAGTTCCAGGACAGGCTCCAAAGAAGCCCTGTCCCGAAAAAAAAAAAAAATTAGGTTACAAATGGCACGATGGTAAATAGCGTACCAAGAGTCCCAACACTCAGGAGGCAGAGGCAGGAAGATTACTAGTTCAACGCCAGGTGAGGCATTCCTTTAAAAAAAAAAAAAAGATACTGACACCAACTTCAGCGGGTCACTACTAAATAACCATGAATTGAAGACACTCAGACAAGCCCTGTGAGAAGCTCAAGTGACAGGGAACTGGGTGAGGCGTTAGATCAACTGCTAGCGGAGGACGCGACCAGCTCGCGCCTCTCAAGTGAGTTGCCTTTCTTTAGCTCTTCCTGGGGAGACGCCACCAGACTGGGCGAGAGCAGTGAACGGACCGGACGTCTACCGGAGCACGACCGAGGGTTGCTCACAGGGCGTGGGCGAGCGAAGTCACTTCGATCCCGCGCGGGCGAACTCGGCCGTTTACCAACCGGCCTCCACGCCCTCCGCGCGGTCCGAGCTCGCCCGGCGGCCGCTACCTGGTTGCACCGAGCGCAGGCGGTTGAAGATGGCCAAATGTCCTGATTGTCAAGGTCCCCCATGGCCATCCGAGGATCGACAGACATCGCGCCGCGACCAGGTAGGGCGTCCTGGGAAGACCTGAGAGAAACTGCCGACGCCTCAGGAAAACCAGCTGCCGACATGCACCGCGTGGCAGCAAGCTCCGCCCACGCCCCGCCCACATCCGGAGCGCCAGCCACTCTCTCCGCCCCTCACGCAGGCTGCGTCTTTGGCCCCGCCCCCGACATTACCGTGAGCTCCTTGTTCTGCTCCACGCCTCGCCGCTGCGAGCTGGGCGCACAGACGATGCTCTGGTGCGCGTGCGTCAGACGCCATGGCGTCTCCAGGATAGGGAAGTTGTTTGGTAGCTGACGTAAGACGCGCCCCTCACACTGGATTGTGACTCTTTAATTCTCAGCTAAAGCCAAACCCTGATTCTGGTAGAAAATTGTTTGGTTATTTTATGAGAGTAGTTTTGTTTTGTTTTTGTTTTTGTTTTGTTTTTGTTTTGGAGATAGGATTTCTCTGTGTAGCTTTGGAGCCTGTCCTGGAACTCGCTCTGTAGACTACGCTGGCCTTCAACTCAACGGAGATCTGCCTGCCTCTGCCTGGGATGAAAGGCATGCGTCACCACCGCCCGGCTGTAGAGAGAATTTTTTTGGCGACTGAAGAGAAGGCTCGGTAAGAGCGCTGGGTGCTCTTCCAGAGGACCTGGGGTTCGATTCCCAGCATCCACATACCAGGGGACCTCACATCCTCTTCTGGCCTCCACAAGCACACTCGGGGTACACAGTATATATTATATGTGTGTGTAGTGTATGTATAAATGATTTTTATTTAATGCAAGAGTGCTTTGCATATGCGCGCGCGCGCACACACACACACACACACACACACACACACACACACACTGAGGCGGTGTTTTATGTAGTCAAGGATAGCATTATGTACTCATAAGCTCATGTAGCCGTGGATGAATTTGACTTTGTGATCCTTGTATCTCCACAACCTAAGTGTTGGGATGACAGACATGCATCATTACCCCTGATTTTTCTAATTAAAATTTTTTTTATGCAACATATTTTTACCATGCCCTCCTCAACTCCTTCAGATCCTCCTCAGTTCTTCCCACCCAACTTCATGTTCCTTCTGTCTTGGAAAATAAAACAAAACCAACAACCCAAGATCCCCAGTACAAAATGAAGCAGAAAGTCCACAAAAATGCCACTGAGTTTGTTTCCTGTTGGCTACTGTTTTCTGTTAACTACTCCTGGGCATGGTGCAATCCCTGGAATGGGAATGATATACCCAATGAAACACTAATTATGCATTTCTGTGTGTATGCATGTGTGTACCCTGGGACTCCTGGAGCTAATGAAAAGAAACTCGGATCCTCTGGAAGAGTAGTAAACTTTCTTAAACCATGAGCACCCTCAAGCTCACCTAGCACTTAGGGCTCCATCCCAGCCTTACACAATACAGGAAGCCTGAAGGTTGGAACTCTGGAGCAGGTGCCTCTTACCAGGGTGAGTGCAGGTAGGGTGCTGTGGTAACAGTAAAACAGGTTTGAGAGTCAAGTTCAACACTGCCCAGCTGCAGCCCCAGTTCAGCTGGCTGCTTCCAGCATTTTCTTTTTCTTTTTTTTTCTTTTTTTCTTTTTTTTTTTTTGGTTTTTTGAGACAGGGTTTCTCTGTGGCTTTGGAGCCTGCGCTGGAACTAGCTCTTGTAGACCAGGCTGGTCTGCTTCCAGCATTTTCTTCCCTAGAGGTGCCATTTGCTCATCTGCTCTGCTCTCTTAACTCTTCCTAGAGACATGTTATTCTCTCTTCACCCTTAGGGCACCGATGACAACACGACTAGACACGACATCAGATCAAAGTTTCACCCAAATCTAGTAGACCAAACCAATGACTTCAATTAGGGTCACTGACAGGAGCACTGTGGTGGTGGTGGGTGGGGGGATAGAAAATTATCTCACAGCAAGTGAAAAATTATGGACAGCACTGAAGAAAAGCTGCCACCCCAGTAACCATAGACTGCTTCCCAAGCCCCTAGAAGGGACAGGACTTCCCACCCCCGGTAATCACAGGCTGCTGCCCCAGCCACTGGAAGGGACAGGGCTTCCCACCCCCAGTAATCACAGACTGCTGTCTCAGCCCCTGGAAGGGACAGGGCTTAATGGGCTCTGTGAAGTTGGGAGAGGTCTGGGGGGCCACTTTGTCAGCTGTACATGGGCCTCTTGTGCACTGGCTCATAGGGTTGCTCAGTCCTCTCTCCCCTTCACCCAGGACTGAGACAGCAATGGCCTGTGTCATGCCCAACGACAGAGTTTGACAATACATATAAAGGTTTAGCACGGGACAGCAGTTCCCGGTGAAGTTCTCCAGCGGCCTATGGCCCCCATTTCCACTTCAGAAAACAGAAGACTCACTCAGCCCGTTCAGTGACCAGTTGGTTCAACTGCCACCAGAATGAAATGTGAATGTGCCCAGTCAGACTGAATCCTCGGGAAGACACTACCAGTGACAAATGTTGAAAGAGACCACAGGAACTCCTGTGTGGGGGTCAGACACATTGGGAAATAAACTCACTGAATTATGAGCCGTCTCGTTTGGCTCTATTAACCTCTGTACTCTCAGGTTGTGCACTCTTAAGACAATGAAAAATACAGTGATTTGCCAGGCAGTGGTGGCGCATGTCTTTAATCCCAGCACTCCAGAGGCAGGTGGGTCTCTGAGTTTGAAGTCAGCCTGGTCCACAGAGTGAGTTCCAGGACAGCCAAGGCTACACTTGAAAAATCTGTCTTGAAAAACTCAACAAATAAACAAATTTAGTGATTGGTTGCTGGATTAAAAAAAAAAAGATTAGAAACTAACACCATTACTTCTTAATGATATGAACAGAATAGCTTCATTAATATATTTGTAATTTGAGGCAAAAAATAATCAACATAAAACACTGACAGAAAAATCCTGTACTTTTCCTTGATGTGTGAGTGCATGTGTGCACACTTGGTTATGGTAGCTCAAGGCCATTTCCCTAACAACTCTCCACCTTTTCATGGAGGCAGGGCCTCTGCTTTGAACCTAGAGCTCCCAATGGCAAGTCTAGCTAGCAGCCTGTTTTCCGGATCTGCTGTCTTCACTGTCTGAATGCTGAAATTACAGGCAGGCTGCTATGTCTATCAAACACTTATATATGTGCTGGGGATCTCAACTGCAGAACAAATGCTTTATCCACTGAACCGTCTTCCAAGACCCCAAAATTCTGTCCTTAAGTGTTATAACACATGTATTTATTATCCTCAAATACTAAAAACAAACCAAATAGCCTTCAACTGAATGAATAAATCTGTTCTTCAATGGAAGTTTCTTATGCATAGTTATAGTTATCCATAAGAAGGAACAAAGCACTAGCACACAAAACTACATGTATGAATTTCAAAATAATAACATGGAAAGACCAATTTTCCTTTTTATAAATGTAGCATACATGTGTATGCAGGCTCACACGTGAGTGCATGCACACGTGCAGATTGGTTGTATTTGAATATATGTGCATGTGGAGGTCCAACATTAATATTAGGAATCTTCCTCAATTGCTGTTCACCTTATTCTTTGAGGCAGGGTCTCTCAACCAAACCCAGTGCATTTTGAGTTCTAGTCCAGCTAGTCAGTGTGTTCCTACCTTGCTGTAAGGAAGGATTCTGCCTCTGCCTTCCAAGGTCTGAATTACAGGTGGGACGCCACGCTTAACCTGGCATATTCTGGGAGCTCCGGACATCTTAGCTCCAATCCTCTCAATCACTGAGCCATGTCTCCATCCCCAAAGGCTACCTTTTATATGATCCTATTCATAATACATTTTGGTAATGACAAAAACTATAACGAAAAAATAGGTCAATGCATGCTGGGCATGGCAGCTCATGCCTGTGAGGAAGTTGAGGCAGAACTGTTTCTGAGGTTGAGGTTAGCCTGGGCTACATAGATAAGACCGTGTTCAAAATCAGTAGTAATTTCCAGGAACTGAGGGTATAAAGAAGTTGACTAGGAACACGGGCAAACTTGAGAGTTCTCTATTTTGACTGGCAGGGGCAGCAAGGGAAGAGTTGTACTGATGGGCTGTAGAAAGGAGAGGCAGTTCAAATCAGATGGCTCTGGAACTGGGTACTCTTGGCCTAGCTAGGTGACCTTTTTTTTTTTTTCAGACAGGACCTCACTATGTATCTACAATTCCCCATGTAAATCAGGCTAGCCTCAAACTCAGAGAGATCCCCTTGTCTCTGCCTCCTGAGATTAAAGGTATGCGCCCACCAGGCCAGGCACCGAGTGCCATGGGAACCAGTGTGTACAGGCAAGGGGCCTAGTACTGTGTCCTCTGAGGCAGGTGCTACCAGGCCAACAATACAGTCTAGCTTGGAGAAGCCTGGGCAATCATGACTGATCTGAAGCTTACTGTTGCGTGGCAGCTTTTATACTTTGGTGAAGTTGCTTCTCAGTGACCCAGTTTCCTTATCAATACACTAAAGCTAGTGTGCCGGGCTGCCATGAAAATTAAACAAGTCAGTATGTTAAAAGAGTTTAGGATAGGGTACCACACGGAGTGAGATACAGATATCTACTCCTAATGCTCCATCTTAGTGACAAGCAAAGCAAGGCTCAGGGAACTCCAGAGCTTTCTGCAAGGGCTCAGGTGATTAGGGTCACACAACAGGATTCATGCTTGGGCACAGGATCCTGTTACACCTGACAGCAAATCCCAGCCACTTCCTAGCTGTGTCCTCACAGGACCTCTCGGGCCTCCTTTATAAGGGCACTAATTCTAACATAAGGGATTCCCCCTCACCTTGGCCAATAATCTTTCCAAAAAAAACCATCACTGTGGCAGGAAGGATGTCAAAAAAAAAAAAAAGGTATCAGAGACACGTGTGTCCTGTAGTGGTGGTGTTCTGGCCCTGGTCTGGTATTCACAGGCTAGGCCAGATTGAACTTGGCCTGGTTCAGCCTGCTCAGTGTTTTGTAGCCATCTCTACCTTGGCTCTGATTCTTTCCAATGTGGTTAATTTGCTGCAATCCAGCTTGACCTCCTAGAGAGTGGAGAGTAGAAATGGGAGAGTGGAGAGGGGAGAAAGGACTCGGGATGCTTGGTACTGAAATTTGGGGAAAACAGTATAAGGGCCAGAAGTGCTTTGCCTCATCTGCCTGTCTTATTATCTGGAGACTTCCAGAATCATCTTTGACCAGGGACATTCTTGCCCCAGTGTAGGGCTGATTTGGCATCTTTCCAAGGGTACCCACTGGTTGTTTTATACTTGGGAGTCTGGCACACAATAGGTACTCAATAAATGTGTATATCTGTGAATAACTACCTCGTAGATAAATGAGTTCATCTCCTTCCCCAGCAGGAGAGGCAACCTGATTTATATGCCGTGCTGTTTGTTGTGTCCATGAGAAGTCTCACCTTCTTTTCATGTGGCCTGTTTTCCCCTGAACCATGAGGGACTTGGTAGGGTGTCCATGGGGTCCCTTACAAACCTTCTTTACCCATCCTTATGAGTTACAAGCAGTCCCCTATAGGTCTGCCCTAATAGCCTGGCATAACCCAGCCACACAAGCTCCTTAGGGCAGGGTAGGCCAAGCCAAGCACAGACAGGTCTGTTTGGGTAGCTCATGGTTCCAAGTAGTTGTTGTCAATCTGCAGAGACCTTGAAGACCAGTGTTTTTGCTCTGGCTGTAGCAGAACTCAACCCAAGCCAGGTCACTGGACCGTACTTATATTACAATAGGAAGGAGCAGGGCTGGGCAGGTATAGTTTTCTTGTTAGCTCCCATGGAGCACCTGCCCAGGTAGGGTGTGGGGCTCACTACATTCCACCTAGAATCAGCTTAGGGGCCCTAGTGCCCCTCAAGAGTAGTAACAGCTCTGATCCAGTGCAGGGGCTATGGGAGGCCAAGGGGCCCAACCTGGGAGCTAGGGAAAGGGTAGTGATGGGTCCTGGTCCTCAGCCTATGTGATCATAACCGTGACAAGGACCTTCTATCTAGACTGGTCAGAGCTACCAAGTCTGGCTTTATTTCCTTAGCTGATCTCAATAGAAGACAGGGTTCTTGGAGGTTCTTTGTGCACCTAGCACCAGCTGGAACCTGCATTGATCACATTACACCCAGGGATCAGTTATTGGCAGAAAACAATACAGTGGCACACAAGGGTCCACACATAGTAGGTACATATAGGTATGGGGAAGAGTGACTGCTGGTCTTGTTTTGTTAGGTCAGGGGACAGAGTGGCACCAGGAATGCCCTCCACACGGGTGCCCAAGGTGCCTCAAGTCCTCAGTCTCTGGTGGCAGGAACACCGAGACATGGCCCCGAGAAGGGGTCCTGTGTACTCGATCTTGCCCAGTTCCAGTTGGTGAGACACAAAGGAGACAGGTCTCATCTATCAGCTGTGTGAACATGAGGGTGGGTGCAAAGCAAAGGGTCTGTCAAACGCACAAGATCAACTGTTTATTGATTTTTTTTGTTGTTGTTTAAAATACTATACATTTAAAGGAATTTCTAAAAGTTAAGGACTATAGCTTAGGAGCAAGGATTTCTACTGATAAGCTGTCATGACACACAGCCACAGTGTGACAGGGCACTCACGGCAACACTGAAGACACACAAGTTGCTGATGTGCAACACTGCCCACTGTCTGAACTAACAAAGGCCCTCCCTGAGCTTATCCCTGGGGCTCAGGACAGTCCCACTGGACTTGAGAATAAGGGTACCCACAGGGATGTGTGCTGGGGTAGAACCCTCTAACTCTTCAGTGAGTGGCACAGGGACTGTGCAGCCTGTGACGACTGCAAAGACCTAGGAGCTGGAGCTCTGGCCAATGAGAATTAGTCTTCTCAGCAGCCTCCACTCAGAGTCCAGAGCCGCATCTTAACTGAAAGGAGGCTGCCGGCCAGCCATGCCTGTGCCTCAATGTCATGGGCTTCAAGCAGTTGACAATACCTGCTGTCAGAAGCCACCAACTCTCATTTCAACAGTAGGTGAACTTAATAGATCCTCTGATATCAAATAATATACACAGATATACATCAAGACATGAGTCTAATGTAAAGCATCTTAATCTATAGATGCAGCTGCTCTGAAAAGTTAGTCTTTTAACTTTCCAAAACACTAATAAACTGTTAACTTTAAAAATTGAAGCAAGAATACAGTGAAAGTAATTTCTAAATATGGTGATGCTGGGGAATGCTGCATAACACTACCCCTGGAACTGGCACTGCCACTGACCCCCTGCTGCAGCAACCCCACATCTGGACAATGCAGAGAAATGAAGACATCTCAGATCAATCTAGGCCATAATTTACGTGACTGGAAGAGCATATAAAAAAGTATAACTGTACACTGCCTTTAAATTAAAACCTCAAACTCTTTACTCAGAAAATGGCATTGAAGTCTGTTCACTGAACTTGCAGGTAGGGACTCATCAGAGAAAATAATCAGTGGAACAAGAATCAGTGTGATCCATCATTGACTCAGGAGAGGCAAGGGCAAGAAGGTGCAGATCCATGATACAGAGAGCTGGTAGAGATAGGGAGGGGCTTGGCTTTTGCTGTTGGACCATGTCTTCCTGTGCCTAGATCTGCCCAGATGTGCTTGGAAAGGGGCCAAGTCCCCAGTGAAATCACCAGCTCATCTGCCTTCAAACCACACCAGGAAGCCAAGAACAACAGAACCATCATCTTTTGTAGGTGGAGTGGATGCCTACATGGCTGCTGGGGGCACTAGAGGTGTCACTGCACAGGTCAAGGCTAACGGAGCTCCTGAATTGCCCACTTCTGTCTCTCCGCCAGCCTGCCCATGCATGGCTTGTCACTGGATCGCCTCGACGTAGTTGGCTGGGTATAGGCCAACCTGGCCGCTGTCCAAGCGTCCCTTGCACCAACCCTGTTCATCCTCATCCTCTATCTTGGTCAGCTCATCTCCTGCAAGACAAAAAGAGGGTAGTCTTAGTGACAGGGTGGGTGACACTGACCACTGAAAGTCACCTATGCATCCAAATCCTGTGTGGATACAGAACATGCTTCTAGAATAATTCTCAGAGGTTCTCCAGGGCAGAGGGACAGGGAGCCTCCTGAAGGTGGGATAAGACCGTGGGTATTTCACTACTAAACTGTACTCATCGCTTTTGTCCCAGAGACCACTGTGATCTGAAAATGGCAGCTCTCAAAGTAATCCTGGAGCAACTAGCAGTCCAGGTGGTAATAGCACCAGCCTTGCACCTATCCTGTGTGCTCCAGGCTGCCTTGCTTAGCAACATGTCCCCATGTTTTCATTCTGTGTGGTGGTTCAATGTATCCTCTGGCCCTTTGAGGTTCTGCTTCCTGAGCTACTGCTGGCCTCAGAGTCCTGGATCTTCTCCCTAGACACTTCCATCTGCTGATGAAAAGATCACCAAGGCCTGAGTGCTAACACACAAGGTGCCCAGGATGCAGATAGCATGAGTGTGCTATGATATCATGACAGAAGTGCTCACTCTCTGGGGGCAGTTAAGGGAAAACTGCCTTGGCTCACAGTGAGGATACAGGCAAGGGGCTAAAAAGATTAGCACAGCAAAGTCTACAGTACTGAAGAGGATAAATAGGAAGACTAGTAGGGAGCATGAGATATCCAAGCTACACAGCTAAGAGGAGGGACAGAGTTCTGGATCAGTGATGGCATTCTGACTAGCCCCCAAAGACTTTGAAGGACAGATTTAAGTCACTATTGTCCTTTCTTATAATCTTGCTTCTAATGACAGGCTAAATTGCAAGCATGGCAACTTCTTGCAAGAAGTTTCTGCCACAAGATCTCCTAAGCAAATTGGGAGCATAGGGACATTAGGGGAGGGTTGAAGGGGGGAGGGGAGAGGCAGGGAGGGGAGCAGAGAAAAATGTAGAGCTCAATAAATATCAATAAAAAAAAAAAAAGAAGTTTCTGCCTAGAAAACCAGAGACAAAGAGCTAACAATAGGGTAAGTATCCAAGAAGGACTGTAGCTATAGTTTGGTGGCTTTGATAGTTAACCCTCTACCATGGCAAAGAGACAAGTTAACCACATAAACATCAGAACACAGAGATCATAATATAATTAACAGCACACAGATAACTATAAAATCAGAGGTAGTAACATGAGCTAGTAACTAATAGCTAGCAGACAGTGAAGGTCAATAGCTAACAAAGCACAAGCCAGACGGCCTTTAACTGGCCCCAATATGAACAACACACTATCATCTCTCTGTTGGGACAAGGGATGTGTGAAGACCAGGCAGGGGGAAGGTACTGTAGTTAAGACCCACACAAGAAACTAGAAGGAACTTTACAAGACTTTGAGAACAAAAGACACCCAGGGTGGGTACCTGGGAAGATCACCTACCAGCCTTGAAGCTTAGCTCATCGTGTTCCTGCCCCTCATAGTCATAGAGGGCCCGAACTCGTACTTCTGTTCCTGAGGTAGTATCCTCGTCAAATGGGTTAGAGTCCCCGTTGGCATCCGTGGACGAGAAAGGGTTGTTGGACTCATCATCAGACCAGTCAGTAGGGTAATTCTGAGTCTTCTCATAGCTGCTGACACTGCAACAGAGAGCATGACACGAGGCTCTCAGTTCACACGGGACTGAGAGAAGATATGAGGTCCCCACCCAGAGTTCCTGACCCAATGGCAGGTACAGCCAGGCCCCTAAGCCTTCATGCCATCCACACTCATCCTAGAGAAGCTGGGAAGCTGCCAAAACCCCAGAGTAGTGCCTGCAGGTAGACCTCGACCCCCTTCAGCAGGTCCCTCGGTTTAGACTGCCTGTCTGTCTTCCTGTAGTAGTGCTGCTCAGGCCTTAAAAGGTTAACAAAGGACAGAGGAAAAGCAACCAAAGAATGTTAGCTGTGCCCTCCCAGAGGGGTGGAGAGGCCTGACTGTCCCAGTAGGCCTGGAATGCAGAGGGCAGGTGCCCAGGTCCTGCAGGACTCATGCATTGCTGAAGTGCTGAGGGGTGAGACCCCAAGATACCCCTGGATAGAAGAGAAAGGAAACACACAGAAAGCGAGGTGGGAGCCAGAGCGAAGTGTGTGTTCACCAACTTTTTGGCCTTAATGTCCTCCTTCTCACTGACGGTGCTGCCCGTGTCGTCCTCATCCTCGAAGGGGTTGTAGCTGGGCTGTAACTGCGTGGACTGGGCAGGGTTGCTCGGGACACTAAGGTTGCTATGGGGGAAAAAGAGAGCTTTCAGGGATCACAGCGTGGGGCCGACTGAGGGTCCTGGTGACTCCAGCTGCAGAAGACAGTGACAGTCTCTCTAGAGTTATAGCAGCTCCTCCCTCATCTGATAAGGAGGGTGCTGTGTGACTAACAGATTATTTTAGTAGGACATGTGGCTATATTTCAATGAGTCACTATTAAGTCTACCACAGGTGCACAAGTACTTCCGGGCTCAGGGTTTCTCCACAGTCTCCTATCCCTTCATTCCCACATAGGGCTTAGTCAGTGGGAAAAATTGATGGAGGAGCTCCTAGGAAGCAGTAACCCTCGGAGGATCGTATTCATGGGGTAGTGGCCTCCCCAGTTCTCCAGTGCTCCTTTTAACTACTAACTAGGCCACTGGCCAGCTCCCTGGTGCTGGAGTTTCCACAGTCAGCACTAAAATTTACTGCACACAAGGCCCTCTAGTGCTTTGGTGTCAAACCATCCTTGTAACTTTGCCAACTATCTCCCAGCTTAATGTTAACCAGAGAGACACTAGATGCTAGGGAGCGGGCTGTAGGGGCTGCAGAGTGTAGAGCACCATCAGGGAGCCATTACAAGAAAAACGTATAGAGTTCCCCTGGGCTGATGTACTGGCTCCCGCAACTACAACTGCCACCCACACCAGTGGCCAGGGCTTTGGGCAGCATTAAAACTGAGCAGCTACCACCCCAGAGCCACCAGGGGAGGGTGGAAAACCCCTCAGATGCCAGAGTGACCTTGGCTGGCAATGTGCTGGATACCACCAGACCCTTCTGCCCTCCTGGGCTCCAAGCTCTGACTTTTTTGAGGGACTTGGTGCTGTGCACTGAACTAGTGCATTCTCCACAGGATCTCCTCTGAGTCCCAGTTCCTTCCTACCCCTAGCACTGAGCACACTGGAGAAAATAGCTTGGTTCTGAGGCTGAGCCCTCAAGATAGAGCTCTCTCACAGACTCCAAGCACAGCAGCTGAGCAGGGCCAGCCATGTGTGACTGGGAAGCCTGGGAGGGTAGTGCGCTTAGTGCCTTAGTTATACCCAAGCCTATTTACTAAAACCTGAGCTATGGTGAGAATTACCTAAGCATAGCACAGAGGCCTCTAGCCAAGTCCTACGCACATACTTTGCAGAATGTTCTAACAACAACAGTTGGTACTCCTTCTATTCACAAGTCTTTTCAGACAATGAAGTCAGAGATTTCTGTCTTGAGGATAAGGGAGTGTTCTGTTCATGGTGCTGGAACTGAACCCAGGGCCTTTACTTGTCTGACAAACAATCTGCTGCTGAGTTACACCCCAAGCCTATTCAGAAATAACTATCACTAAGTAAGGGGACATGTGACCACTCCCCATCGTCCTGCATCTACTGGCACCTAAATACAGAAGTCCCAACAGGATGAAGCCACTGGCATCATGTCTCTACCTACTGTTTCCATCCAGGGCTGCACCATGGAGTTGAAAACAAGCAGTTAACACTGGCATCTCCCTTACCATGACAGGCACAACGAGCAAAAGGCATTCTGTATATCTTTCAGGAACTCCAGCAGCGAGCAGAAAGAGAATACAGAGATGCTTCACCCAGAGCTCAGAGTTCCCAGAATATTTGTTTTGGGGTCTCTGTCCCATGTGGAATCACCCAAGTGTTCAAGCTGGTGGCATCCCAGGACCAGCAAATCCTCACTCCTGACCAGATGGTCAGTTTTGGACTGCAGCTGTGCCTGGCACTCACCTTTCAGACTTGTTCTGCCCAGACTGGTCCCCTGTCTGGTTGATTCCCATTAGGGTGACACCATCAGCAGCCTTCTTCTTCTCTCTCCGGCTGAGTGTTCGATTCAGATCTGCAGACCACTCCTGGGGAAGCAGCAGGCCATAGGAAAGAAATGTGAGGCTCCTTTCTGGGAAAGCATAGTGGTCCAAAATACCTGCTCAGCCAGCAGCTGCCCACCTTGAGCTATTAGTAACATTCAGTCTTGTGGCCTCTGCTCTCCTGTTAACCGGCAAACCTACAACTGCCTCTTGGGCCTAAAGCATATGAAGGTCAGTACCTATTTAACCACAGAACCTTACAGGAAATAATAGACTTTATAGGACATGACAGTGACAACAGAACCAGGTCTGAGGCTAGGGAGGTAGTTCAGTAGTAGAGTGCCCATCTAGCATACAGGTAATCTGTATGGTCATGGATTCTATCCCTAGCAAAACACACACACACACACACACACACACACACACACACAAACACACACACCCCACACCCATACCCAATGAAACTCACAACCATGGCTAGTAAGGCTTACTGTCCTGAAGAGCCTTCTAATCCATTCCCTACTCACCACGGCTCTTAGGCTCTATCACCACCACCCCCATGCCATGGGCTCTGGGGGTCTTGAGCCTCTCATGTAGGCAAACCAACCCTGTGGAGAGCCTGAATGAGGCACACAGCTTAGTCTTTGAGGATCAAGGATCCTTTCCATTTATGCTCTAAACTCTAGGTCACAGGGTTGACAGCTCTCTGAAGGGTCCTGAGAACGCCTGCCACATAGGAAACTGAAGCCAGAACTACAAATAAAATGAGAGGATAGGTAGCTATGGCATAGCAAAAGAGACTGATAGGTGGGCACTGAATGCTCAGGTCTCCAAAGGGGACCTTTAATCACTTTTAATCAGAATGGCATGCTGGCAGCTAACAGAGAAGAACAGAGGGTTTGTGTCCCCACAGGTTTTCTGTTTTCCTAATAAGGGACTTTCACCAACTGTTGAAACATACAGGTGAAAAGGGGGCTAGGTCTTGATTTTCCAGAAAAACCCTGTGGATTTATGCACTTAATGATTTCTCCTTACCTCCCATCTCCATTTATCAAGCAAGTGTAATTATAACCCAGTGAGATGGCTGATTAGGTAAAACAGAAAAGCATTTGCCTTGAAAGGGTGACAATTCAATTTCTATCTCCAAAGTCCACGTAAAGATGGAAGGGGAAAACCAACTCTACAAAGTTAGCTTGTGGCACTCTGGTGTGCCCCCGCGCTGCCACACACACACTTTAAATTTAAAATTTTAAATCCAATTTGCCTTAGTGCACAGCTTTGTTTCATCTTACAAAATATCAAGGTCACAGGGCATTTAGCAACATTAAAAGAGGCTTTTGATTTGTCAGGTGGGAAAATAGAGAGGTCAAGAGAGATTAAGGTCCATAAAGAGTGGATCGTAGCTTTGGCCCACTGACCTCAATCCAAGTCACCTTATCTATTAATGAGTGTTCTGATAGAAATAGTGGGATAAGAACTCAGTTGGAATCTCAAGTTCCCCAAGTGACTGCTGAATATGAGTGGACTCTCACAAGGCAGCTCTTGGGGACTGGTGGGATCAGTGCCAGAACCTTTCTTTGGAAGAAAGGTCTAATGTCACCCTCTCTGCCCATAGAACTGGGGCCTCTATGGACAAGCTATTAAGTGGGCTGACTACATGCAGCAGGGAGCTTGGCAATCCATGAGTTAATCATAAAACAGAAACTTACTTCATCCTTGTGGCATGAAAAACGAAAACAACTTCATTAGAGAAAGTCAGAGACAACCCAGCAACAACTATCAACGTGAACACAAGGAACACAGGAGGGTTGGTTCCCCAGCCAGGGACCACAGAGAGAAGCCCACAGACTCTGGCCAGGGTACTCTCTCCAGAAGAACAATTAGCCCAATCTTCCTCACTGTTGCCCTCTTTGAAATAGTAGCCACCCTGAAAGGAGCAGGAGAGTATCACATACAATAGTGTCCTGTGTCACTCTACAGCAAGAAGCAGACTGAAAGCTGGGTATGAGCTATGCCTCAGGTACCACTCAGCATGCTGCTTCCCAGGGCTGTGCCACTATAAGAGCTGTTTCCTCTATGGCCACATCTACTAGAAAAGGTCCAGGACTCAAGTGTCTCCTAGGGACACACAGTCTGCAGCCTCTAGTCCGGTAGACAGATGCAGGGGACGCAATTTGGAGAAATCATATGAATTTCTAAAAAATGGAAGTGTGGGGACGAGGACAAATACTGGTCAAAAAGGGCTGAGGAACTTGCAGGGAGCCCAGGTCTATGTGATAATCCAACACAGATCAGGTTATGACTTTCAATAACCCCAGGTTGCTATTCATACTTTAACATGGAAAAACTAAGCCACACAAAGGGGTAGCTGCTTGCCCAAGTCCCACTGCTGCTAAGGGGTAAGGACAGATGCAGTCCAGGCTGTGGCTACTATCAGGCCATAGAAGCCATAGCCATGCTAGAGGCATGTGCCTATCTTGGAAGACTCTTACTAGCAGTTGCAAGGTCAGGGCTCATACCACACCAAGTGAATGAGGAGAGAATGCCTTCCTTCAGAGAACATGGCTAGAGGGGCTTCTGGCCACTTTTACACAGCTGTCAGGGAGCTGAGTGGGTCTGGTGATCAAACCCTAGCCTAAAGATACACAGGCCTTTGGATTTTGTAACATAAAGATACTGCAGCCCTAAGGCCCACAAAATGGGAGAACAGGCAAACTAAGTTTGAGACAAGCTTCGTGGATTTACAACCTAAGGCAGGAAAAAACCATTAGGAAACGGATAAGGAGAAAAGCTCACTGAAACTGGTAGCACCTGAGGCCCAACATTAGGTCTGAGGGACAGACTGGGCACTTCAGTTCCTGGATATTAAGATCTCTGTGTTCTGGATACCTTGGCTGGGAGGTAAACACAAGTTTTTGTCTGGGACAAGAGGGGAGTGCCAATGGTGAGTGACAGTAGCTTAAGACTTCAGACACAGTACTGGGACACTAGACACTGCCCCAGTCAGACTATTGCATATACAAAGTAGGAAGTGAGAGCAACATTCAAAGCTCAACTAGAGGGGTAGAGGTCACTTCCCAGGTGGGCAGAGTTACAGGCATACAAAACCTCCTTACCTCAAACTGTGGCCAGTTCATGGCCATGCCTGGCCCATGGTTGGCTCGGAACCACCTCAGGTCCTCTACTGCATCTGCTGCTTTGATGTTCTGTTCCAGCTCTCGGTAAATGGTTTTGTAGCTAAATCAGAGACAGAAAGATAGCTGTACAAAAGGCAGGGCCCAGCCATCATTCCTCACAGCCACAGCAAGCCCTG